>JBCEWC010003073.1:0-31678 GCA_038996855.1 Solanum aculeatissimum | reverse complement strand
CGCCAAGTAATTTAAATTAATTGAAAATATCAACATAAAAGAAAAATGTGAATTTTTTAGAATAATGGGTCAAAATTGGGTGTCAACAGACCCCCTAAACGGGTCGTGACAGAAATATACAAAATGAAGAAAATCCAAGGTGTAGTAAGCATCAAAGGACTGCTACTTCATTCGGATAAGATTTTGTTACATTTCAAATTGATAATGAGCCTTAGACCTTCCAAGAAGCAATGTCCTCTATAGATTCACCCTTTTGGAAAGAAGTTATCAAGAGTGAGATTGAATCAATTTTGAATAACCATATCTGGGAGTTGGTTGATCTTTCTCCGAGAAATAAGATTTTAGGATCAAAATGGATCTTTACAAGAAAAATGAAGGCAAATAGTACTATTGACAAGTACAAGGCAAAACATGTAGTCAAAGGCTCGAAACAAAAAGAAAGACCTTGATTACTTTGATACATACTCGCCAGTGACAAGGATTACATCTATTCGGATGTTGGTAGCACTAGCAAAAGTATATGATCTTGAAATTCATCAAATGGATGTAAAAATTATTTTCTTAAATGGAGAGCTGGAGGAAAATATTTATATGGAGCAACCTGAGAGTTTGTATTTCCTGGTAAAGAAAGAAAAGTGTGCAAACTTGTAAAGTCACTCTATGGACTGAAACAAGCATCAAAATAGTGGCATGCAAAGTTTGACCAAATCGTGTCGGCAAACGAATTTAAGATTAATGAGTGTGATAAATGTGTTTACGTTAAAGACACTCCAAATCATAAGGTCATTATTTTTTTGTATGTTGATGATATGTTGATCATCAGTACAGACTTTGCTGACATAAATGCTACTAAGCAAATGTTTGCTAGTAACTTTGAAATGAAAGACCCTGGAGTGAACTGATGTTATCTTAGAAATAAAAATTCTTCAAACTTCACAAGGTTTGGCTTTGTCACAGTCTCATTATATTGAAAAGGTACTTGAAAAATTCAGGTATTTGAGTTTCAAGATTGCCAAGACTCCAATGGATGTGAGCTTCGCACCTAGAAAGAATAGTGGTGAAAATGACTTACAATTGGACTATGTAAGAGTATTGGGAGGCTTGATGTATATCATGAATTGTACACGACCAGATATAGCATGTGATATTAGTAGGCTGAGTTGGTACATGAGAAATCCCAATCAAACTCACAGGATGGCAATGAAGAAAGTTCTAGGTATTTAAACTATACTCAAAACTATGCTTTGCATTATGACAAATATCCAACAGTAATTGAAAGATATGGTGATGCAAATTTGATAATTGGAGCAGATGAAGTAAAATTCACAAGTGGATATATATTTACTCTAGGTGGTGGAGCAATTTTTTGAAAATCATCCAAATAAATATGTATTGCTCGCTCCACTATGGAATTTAAATTCATCACTTTAGATAAAGCTGGTGAAGAAGCTAAATGGCTCCGGAATTTCTTAAATGATATCCCTTTTTGGCCTACACCATTAGCACCTGTATGCATACATTGTGATAGTCAAACTACAATAGCTAGGGCAGAGAACATAATGTATAATGGTAAATCACGTCACATAAGACGAAGACATAACGTTAGAGAACTACTCTCTAGTGGAATTATCACAATTGACTATGTAAAGTCAAAAGATAATGTGTCGGATCCACTTACAAAAGGCCTAACTAGAGAGGGAGTTGAAAGATCATCTAAGAGAATGGGTTTAAGGCCTAGGACAAGTCAAGCATAATGGTAACTCTACCTAGCAGATTGGAGATCCCAAGATCTAGATTCAAGGAGATCAAACAAAGTTGTATTTGATTGTCCAACATTGTCAAATAATCTAACCCATTCTCATGATGAAGACAATGTTCAATGATCAGGATAAAGTTTATACTAATACTTTTTAATGATTTCTAAGTTTGATAAGGTATGACCAAATAGTTTCTCTACGAGAGTAAACATTTAGAAGTCACTTATGTGGGAGTGAAATGGAAGTCGTCTCAAGGAAAATGTTAGTAAAGTCGATTCTCTAAGCTCTTATAAAATCGAGAAGTGTTCATGGTTGAAACGAACAAAATCCTGAGAACCATAAATGGTAAAAGGCTGGTTGTGTGACTTATATTGTCTAGGTATACATTCAAGTTCGACGGTTCAAAGATATCACATCTACCGATTGATCGGGTGCATCCGATATAAGTTCACTACGGAAAGTTCAAAGGAAAACTCACTTATGTCGATGCAACTAGTCTTTGTTAGTAATCACACACGAGTTCGTGTATAACTATCTATCGTGTTATAGTCATTCTCATTCATGTGGGGGATTGCTAGGTTCAATGTATAATGGGTGAATGGATAATGGTACATTGTATAAAGATTGGTGTATTGAAAAATGTGAAAGTTGCAACTATGAATGAATTCATTTCATTCATGAACATTCATGCAACCTTTCGTATTTCGGTGTCAGCTTTCGTCTACTATACATGAATCATTATACCATCCTATTGGCTATAAATATCTGAATCCTTCTCAGATATTGGGAGAAATTTGAGAGAAAACAAAGGGGACTTTTGGTAGAAAGGTTTAAAACAAGTTTCATAAGGAAAAAGTTTTGTTTCAAAAAATTCAAGTGTGATCACAAGCCATTGAGTGGTTTGTTGGACAGCAAATTTGAGGTACCACTATTTGTTTGTCGTAAGATATTTTATCCTCGGAGGATATATTCTATAACCTCGGGCACTTGAGGAGAATAATTTCCTTAAGGAAACTCTGTGAATTTAGAGAACTTGACTCCTCTCTCCTTTCATCTAGTAGATAGTTCTTAAAAATTGATTTAACTTTATATTGAGTATTACTTTAATTATATGAAATTTGTTTGAAGTTATTTCATTAAAAAAATTAAAATTTATATTACACAATTATCATTATTACTTGAAAACAATATATACAAATGCATATACCTCCAAAGAGCCTATAATTATATTGTGGCTGCTCCAAAGCTTTTCCGCTAGGGTTGGACAATCAGTCGTCTGGACAACTTGAAATTAGTTAGTACATAGTCACGTGATTTGTCCTCTTCTGCGTACCCCACTAATAAAGCATACAAAAATTAGTGGTCCTTAATTGATAAGGAATGCAGGTGCATGTACAACCCAAATTGTAGTAATTGAATTTATTCTATCTCTATCATTTTATAAGATTTTTTCTTTTAATTTTATTCTTTAAACAAAATATTATCTTATTATAATTAGAAATAAGTTAATTTTAATTTTTTAACATAATAATTTATAATCACACAAATATCTAAGATTTTAAAAAAAAAAAAAATGATACCACATAAATAAGGACAAATCATACTATTTTAATTCTAATTTTTTATGTGACATTTTTATATCATAAGATTTGATTAATAATTTGATATATTCTACCTATCTTTAATTTAAAATTATGATTCATTTTTTGAATTTTTAAAATTAAATTCAAATAAGTAAATTGAAATAAAATACTATACAACTAAAAGTATGTGATAAATTTATTTTAGACGTGAGTCATATCTTAGAATATTCAAAAGACTCACAGAAAATGAGAAAATATGTACATATATTCATATCTTTGCGACTTGCATACTAATTATGTATAGCATTTCATTATAAAAATTACTTTTTTTATTTCAAAATAAGTAAATTATATATTGGGTCTTTTTTCATCACTAAAAATAAATGAATTATTTAAAATTCATGTGAATTGTCAAAAATCTTTTATTTTTATCCTTCATTTATATTTTCTAGGTGATAATTTCAAGAGATTTCATTATTCAAATTTATGATTTTACTTTGAAATATTTATATTTTTAAGAATAGTTTGAGAATAACTAAAAAGGCAAAACATGAATAATGATGTTTTTTTATCCTTCCTCTAGGAGCTTCCATCTAATTTTGCTCCTTTGGTGACTCGAACTCATACTTGTAAAGTTGAAATAAGGATGCTTACCATTCAAACAACTCTCTCGTCTAATGTGAATTTAGAGTTTTCAATGTGAGGAAAAAAACTTATGTATAAAAATTTATTTGAATTATATAATAAATAATAGGTGTAAATTCATCATATTAGAAATGTAATAAATTACTATGCGCTAAAAACTTTAAAGGTAGCTTTTAAAGGTTAACTTATATAATTTAAATTCTCAATCTACTTAAATTTTTTAAAAGTTGCTTGCGAAGTATCTTTTTATTTTTAGTTTTAACTTTTCAAAATATTTTATCCATCCCTAAGGTGGCTAAGTTGATACAATAAGTAATAATTTTTTCTATCATGTTTTTTTAATCTAGTGTGGTTTATATTTTTTGTGTAATTTTTGAGCTATTATATATAAACAAGTTTATTCAACGAGAAGTCAAAAATAGTGACCACAAGTTTTCTGAATTTCAAAGAAGAAAAATACTTCCAATTTTCTATCCACTCATTGTGAACACAATTATTATTATTATTTTGCTTAGAAGAGAAAAGAAAGAAACAAAGAGATCTCCTTGATATTCATGTCTCTGTGCAACTTATTCGTCGTACTCTATGAAATATTAGGTCTGTTAACGCTCAATAAGCGTTTCAAAGAATAGTGATATTAAATCGACAAAAACAATTCAATTTTATATCGCTAATGAAACCTTTTCAGAATCACAGACATATTGAGATGTACATACTATGGGTAAGAATGTCAACAGTATGACATAACATAAATGGAAAGATATTGTTATTGTTGACGAGGAATATCAGGTGAAAGTACAACTAGATACAAAACAATTATTATCAATGAAATTGTCAAAGGTAGATGGCACTCAGGATTTTCTAATCACTTTGATTTATGTTAACACAGATAGATCAACTAGAATGGTTTCACATATCAAGAAACATCAATAGGAGATTTTAATGTGATTACAAATGAGATAGAAAAATATGGAGGGCTGGAAGTGTCTTTCTTAGAAGTGGAGGTAGAAAAATATAGAGGATTGGAAGTGTCTTTCGTAGAAGTGGAGGACTTCAATTATTGTATTACTTTGTGTCAATTAATAGATTTGAGATTTAAAGGTAGTATGTATACCTAGTGGAATGGTAGATGAGATAATCAATATATTTTCACGAGATGGATAGATGTTTGCAAATCAGAACCTTTATCCTAATATTGAGGTGAGCATTTGATTAAACAAGGATCAGATCAATCACCTTTGATGATCTCATTTAGACATGACTGCAGAGTAATAAACAAATCATTCAAGTTTCTAAACTTTTGGATAGAGCATCCTAATTTCCTTAAGGTAGTGAAGGAAAACTGGTCGGGCCACAATGGAACTGATCCATTTTACATTTTTCATAGTAAATTTAAGAAGCTAAGTAAAGTACTTAGATCAGACACTTATGGAGACATCTTTAGATAGATTGGCACATTAGAAGAGGTAGTCAAACTGCATGAAGAAGAATTTGAATCAAATCCAATGGGGACTAATAGGGAAAGACTTCAAAGGGTACAAGTTGAACTTATAAAATTCCATGCTATAGAGGTCCAATTCTGAAAATAAAAGACTGGAATGCAATCATTTACAGATGAAGATAGAAATATCATATTCTTTCACGCACATGTGAAGGGAAAAAAGAGAAAGTTACAAATAACAAGAATCAAGAACCAAGATGGAACATGGTTGGAAAGGAAGAAGGAGATTGGGAAAGAAGCTATCAGATTCTTCAAACATCAATTTGTTGTTGACTCCAAGGTAACTAATTTTGCATATTCCCAAACTTATATCAATTGAACAAGATAGGGAGACTACGGAAATACCAGAAGATGATGAAATTAAAAATGTAATGTTCGATTCAAATGCTAACAGTGCTGAAGGGCCAGACGGTCACATGGAAAAGTTTTTTCAAGCTATCTAGGATATTATTTTCAAGGATTTCATACTCATGGTAAAAGCTTTTTTCTGTGGATATGAATTACTTAGATACATTACTTGTACTAATTTGGTATTTAACTCCAAAAAAGAAAAATATTAACCCCTTTACAAATTTAAGATCAATTAGTTTAAGTAATTTTATTGATAAGATAGTACATGAGAGAATTGGAAAGTTGTTGCTCAATATAATATCACCACAACAAACTGATTTAGTCAAAGGAAGAAGCATTGTGAAAAATATATTATTAGTATTAGAAATAGTGCATGTTATAAGAATAAGGGACAAACTTGTAAACACAATCATCAAATTCGACATAAAAAAAGAATATGATGTTGGTCATGACTCTTTTTAACAAAAGTATTGAGAAAAATAAAATTTGGTGAAGTACTAATTGATATGGTGTATAGAATCATTGGAACTATTTGGTACTCGATCTTGATTAATGGACAGTCTCATAATTTTTTTAAATCAACAAGAGGAATTAAGCAAGGAGACACTTTATCACCTACCCTCTTTATCATGACTGCTAAACATATGACTAGAGCTCTAAATGTTGAATACGATATGGCAAAATGGAATCCTTACATTAACCACTTGGCATATGCGAATAATACCATCATTTTTACATCTGCTCAAGCACAATCCCTAAAGCTTTTGATGAACACATTAGCAACATATGAGAAAATCAGTGGGAAAAGAATCAACAAAGATAAAAGTGTAGTATATCTACATCAACCAACATTTCAATCTATTGCTCATAGTGTATTAGAATGCACCAACATTCCTAGGAAAGAGTTTCCTTTCACATACTTAGGAGCACCAATATATTATGGGAGGAGGAGAATAGATCATTTTAAAGAAATAATTGATAATTTTAAAGAAGGTTGAGCACATGAACTGAAAAGTTGTTATTTATAGGAGAAAGGACCACCCTCATATGTCATGTACTTCAAAGTATGTCAACATATTTATTATCAGCATGTCATCCACCAACAAGAGTATTTGCTCAAATTCACGGGATGTTTGCAAATATTTTCTGCAAATTTTTTTTGGAACAACTTAGTTGAAACTCTAGTAAACGTTGAACTTCTTAGACTACCTTATGCTACTCACAAAATGAAGGAGAAATGGGATTCAGAAGTCTGCAAGATATGTCCAAAACCTTATTTGTCAATTATGGTGAAATTTCAAAACAAAATAATGGAGAACAATCATAAGTAACACATATTTGAAAAAATAGAATATTATTCTACAAAATAGAAAGGAGAGACATATGTATGGAAAAAGATGCTTCAATGTAAAGATGAAATAGAACATGAAATATGGTGGCAAGTGAAACAAGAAAATTTTAATTTTTAGTTGGACAATTGGATAGACATGGATGCACTTTATCATTTAACACCATCTAATTTTCAATGTGACTTAACAATGGTACTAGTAAAAGACATGCAGGAAGATAGAAGATGGATGAAAGACAAAATTAGAGAAATAATACCTAAAGAATTGGCTAGCTACATACTGACAAACCACCTATTGAAGAGAAAATAACTAACAAAGCTTTCTGAAAATGAGATTCTAAAGGGAAATTTTCAGTAAATTTTGCATACCAAGTGGCGAGACAAAGAAAAGAGCCTTGCAAATTTTTGATTACATATGGTTAAAAGATTTGCCGACTAAGAGTGAGTTCTTTATATAAAAATTATGAAAATTCAATTTACCATTAGATAAGAAATTATAGAAATGGAGAATTTAGTTTCCATCTAAATGTCATTGTTGTCAGATACCTTAGGAAGAAATCATAGATTATGTATTTTTGAAATGTTAGGTGTCACAGATTATATGGAAATATTTTAGTGGACAAGTTGGTATTGACATACTTGGTATTGAAATTTTTTTGAATTTGCAATGGATTTTTTTTGACTTTGCTCGATCATGGGGACGAATATAATGTTTCCTATATCCATCACGTTCTCTCCACCCCTGGATCTATCTCTCCAATCTCGAGCAAACCATTCACTATCATTTATCCAATCTTAATTCTCGAGTGGCTTTGGAAAGACCGACTGAGACTCACCAATTAATTCCACAAATATTGCACTTCATCATTATATGTAGCCTCAAAAGGAATATCATCAAGGACTACTCCACCACTATTACCGATGACATTCATATTCTTGCGGTTGCCCCTCATAACATGTTTGGTTAGCAAATTCAATTGTGCCATCATTTTTTTTCATATTTTCGTCCCTTTTTTGATCTTTAGCAAGTTGCTCCTTAGTTAATTCTCTAAGCAATGAAGAGATAAGATCATCTCTAGTATACCATGCCTAGTTGATTTTAGTCATATCATCAAGACAGGTGAAAGTAGTGGCAAAAGTTTGCTTCATAATACCACCTCGAACAAGTAGATCTGCTATCCCTTTGTTCACTTCATCAAAGCTA
The DNA here is from genome assembly GCA_038996855.1 of Solanum aculeatissimum. Lineage (NCBI taxonomy): Eukaryota > Viridiplantae > Streptophyta > Magnoliopsida > Solanales > Solanaceae > Solanum > Solanum aculeatissimum. Next base: position 23,289 of record JBCEWC010003073.1, on the reverse strand, counting down.
CAATAGAATCTCTTTTGGATTTGCTCGATCATAGGGAGGCATATAACTTTCCTTATCTCCATCACGTTCTCTCCACCCTCGGCTCTGTCTCTCCAATCCCGAGACGCCATCCACCATCATTTGTCCAACCTTTATTCCCAGGTGACCTTGAAAAGGCCGACTGAGAACCCACCAATAGGTTTCCCAAATATTGCACTTCCTCATTATATGTAACTCAAAAGGCATATCATCAAGGTCCACTCCACCAATACTATCGATGACATTCACATTCTTGCGGTTGCCGCTCATAACATGTTTGGTTAGCAAATCCAATTGTGTTATCATTTTTGTCATATTTTTGTCCCTTTCTTGATATTTAGAAAGTTTCTCCTTATTTAATCTCCTAGACAGTGAAGAGATAAGATCATCTCTAGTGTACCACACCTAATTGATTTTAGTCATATCATCAAGAAGGCTGAAGTAGTGGAAAAAGTTTACTTCATAATACCACCTTAAACAAGCTGATCCATTATCCCTTTGTTCACTGCATCATGGCTATAATAGAAGTATTGGAGCAAAAGATGATCTGGCATTCCATGGTTAGGACATTGTATCAATAACATTTGAAATCGTAACTATATTTCGTGGAGTGACTCTCCATCTATTCGTTTGAAGTTCTCAATATTCTTTCTCAACTTCATCATCTTGGAAGGAGAGAAGAACCGCTCATAGAAAGCCTCAGTTAACTCCTCCGAAGAAGTAATGGAGTCCCTCTATAATTCAACTAGCCATTTAGCTGCTTTCCTCAATAACGAAAAGAGAAACAACCTCAGTCGGATTACCTCTTGAGTGACACATTTGAAAGTGAATGGTGGACACACATCCACAAAGTTACAAATATGTTCATGAGAGTCTTCATGAGCCAAACCCCCAAATAGACCTTTCAGCTGCAACAACTGAAAAATGGTGCTCGTTACATGGAATATTGCATTGCCCACAAAAGGGGGCAACCTAATAGCACTGACACTTTCAAGTTGATCCCATTTGACATCGTTAAGATGTCCAATGTCATCACCATTGATACTCCCATGAGTGCTCATTTCTTCAACTAAAAAAGAAAGCAACATAAAAGAAAAAGAAACTCAAATAAGTATGCTCAACTACACAGAATTAGCTCAATAAAACACTTCTAAACCATAAATATAACATCGTTCCCCAGCAGCGACGCCATTTTGATGTCGCTTAACCATACCCCAAAACAATTAAGAGATATAACGAACGACATCAGTATACCCAACACAAGTTAGGGTCAAATCTTACAGGGAACGATTTATGACTCATAGTTTGAAGTAGTAAATTGAACTAATGATTTGTAGGATCAATAAAAATGATTTCGGGCTAATTGCATTAATATAAAGTAAAAATATGATTTTTCAAGTTAGTTTTAACATAATAAGAGAGAGGACATGCCAGGAGTGTAGACACTTGGGTCAAGAAGTAAACATTTGGGTCTCATACATTGCACAAATACATTAATTGGGCATGAATAGGCTAGATTGCTAGTAATCACAATCTCTAATCAATTGAAAGTAGCGTTTCATATGAACCTTGTAAGGTCTCATATGCCAAATCACACCAGGAACTCATTGGAATCTGTGCAATTAAATAACAAACCTTCTACAACCTTAGTCGATTGAACCCCAACTAGGCATTCAACCAAATCCACAAAAATTCAGACTATGATGCTAATTACCCACTTCAATTACTCATGATACTTGCAACAATTAAAGATCTAAATATAAAACCCTAAGTTTGCAACCTCAGAGCTTCAATTAAACATGATAATAAACATGAACCCACACTAATTAATAGAAATTTATTCAATTAACAAAGACCCATACATAAATTCAAAGACCCAAATCATGGCACACCCTCAACATGAGGGTTTTTTTAACCTAACATAACTGAAAAAGTAAAGAAATTACCATAAACATTATCCATGGCTTCAATCCCCCCAAGAAGAAATTAAAATCAAAATATTCAACCTTAATGCTAATCTTCAAATACAAAATGTAGATCTTGCACGGAGAAAAGTATATTGGAAGAGTACAAAGTGGGACCCCCAAAAATCCCAGAATTTTGACATAAATGCGTCCCCAAATTTCAGCCCGCAAAATCATCGGCAAAGTAAATGGGGCATCGCTAACCCATTCGACGATGCGCTGAACCTTTCTTTGACTGCACTTTGCGTTTTCTTCATGACATTTTGGCGAAGCACTATTGACTGCCGAATTGATTCGATGGTTTGCCGAGTTTCCTATGCCATCGCCAATTCATCCCATTTCTCAAGTCTTCTCTCATTCCATTCGGACAACTTTAGCAATCTCGATTTATTTTAATTTGTCAATTTTCACCACTGAGGTTGCCAAAACATTTTGGGTTTGTTCTGGATATTTTGGTGATGTTTTTGCATTTCGGCAGTGTGCCGATTTCATTTGGCGAGGTCGTCTTTGATCGCATTTTTGTTCATTTTGCTCAATTCGCCTTGTTTTGCCTTCTTTTGTCCTTAAACTTTTCTTGGGCACAAAACCTGGCATTGTAAGCACAATTTGATAAATTTTCAAGACAAAATATAAATTGAGAACAAGGATTTGCACCAATTAATGTCCAAATATGAGTCTGACTCGGGACTCATCAGTGTCTACATCAAATCATGTAATATTTTTAATAATTAAAAGTTTATGTATGAATATATATATGCATCCAATAATTTGACATTAGAGAAAATAAGTCAAATCCACCTCGAACATGACAACAAAATTTACTTTAATACTTTAAAAAAAATCTGGGCATTTAAGTGTCCTCTTAATAATTTTGAAATGAATTCAATACAACTTTGATATTATAATATCATTTTCACCTATCACATCATAGTCATATAAGGGTCCCAACATAGCCTTGTCAGCATTACATCATTAATTTTAATTTTTTTTAATTTATTCATCATTTTTTCTTTAACATTTTTTAAAATTAATTTACAAAATTAGCCTTGTGGGCAAATAATTTTTTTATAACTTAAATGAAAAATGAAGGTTATATAAGAAAGTTGATAGACCCAATTTTTTGTATCACAAATATTAAAAAATTAGAATGGGTTATTTAATTTAGAAAAATTATATTTATGAAATTAACGTCAAAAATAAAATGTTGATGTTGGATTTTGTGGATTAGTAAAAGGCTATTGAAGATGAAGATGGAGGAAGAAGTGATGTTTCAATAGAGAAGAAGCATATGGGGAAAGACAAATATTTTTGGGTACAAATATAAATAATCTCTCTTTTTGGATACAAATATTTTTTCCATTCATTTAATTATAGCATGTAAGGCACTAATTAGGTATACTCGTCTATACTATTTTAAAAATGTTGTTTGAATTTTTTGTTCTTCATTAAAAGACTCCTCTTTAGATAAAATCATCTTTTCATAATTTTTTTAAATTCTTATTTAATGATATTTATAATATTAACTTTTAAAATATATGGAAATAAATGATAATATGAGGACTTCTAGCCGTGAAAAGACTCTTAAATCTTTCTTATTTAATAGATTTCTACTTCTTACTTAATTGAATAAGAAAATACTCTACAACTGCTAAGGAAAATTTTAATTTACCATGATATATAGGATCTTTATAAATAAATAATTTATCAAAATTACTTTGGAGTGAATTATTTACCTTTCTATAAGTTCATAATTAAATTAAATTTTTCTGTATAATGTTTGTTACCAGATGAGAGATACATGTTTTGATCACACACAAAGCACGTACAACAAGACTAGTATAATTACAATATATAGTACTTATAACATGTAAGCCAGTAATTAGGCATTACCATATAATCACAATACTACTGCATATGTATATTGATAGTAGATTAAATTCAGTACCTTGGAAAAAATTAATGATAATATTTGTGTCATTAAATCAATACAACACCTATTTGAATAACTTAGTGATCATTATGTTAAAGTTGTCCAAGCATAAAGTCACATCATAAGCAACATTAAGCAACAACGGGTTAAATGAGGTTGGGCCATTTTTGCCACTTATAACCACCACTCATCTTGAGCCCATGTTCCCAACTAGCTCCCTTAAAGGCCAATATTAGCTGCAACAAGACATGTATCTATTTGATGAAGTGTCTTTATGGTCAGGAGTTCATTTGAACCATCTTCAGGAGAAAATAGTTAAAAATTTTATTAACTTTTTTTTACGTAGATAGTCAAACTCTATTCGGTTAATTTGAGTATTTACTTATTCGAAAATTCTGACTCCACTAATATAATTCATAAAGAATTCTTAACTTGTACATATTTATGAATGTTGAGGCTCGTCTATCGAATATTACTTGAGAAATACTGAATATTAATATTGATAATAGTTCTAAATTTGAATATTACTACACATGAAAAAACCTAAATATAGAATTTCTCTACCTTACTGAAGTACCAATGTTTGTCTTTGAACGAGTCTCAAATAATGGACAATTTGTTTGAAGAGAATAACAAATTGCAAAGAGATGATTACCTTGTTGTTGGTTGAATCCATCAGCATATGAGGACAGATGCACCATTTGACAAAGCATTTTTAGAGCAATTAATTAGGCACTAGAAGATAGAAACGGCCGTTTCAAGGCTCATATTATATGATCATTTTTCATCTTACACGATTATTAAGAAATTATTAATACACTAGTGAACTTTATCATTTTACCTTTATTTACATTAAACTAAGTTAGAAAAAATCATTAATACACTAATTAATGATGGGGTAAAATGGGAAAAAATAATTAATTTTATCCTAGTTTAGTAAGTGCCCATATAATATGGGACAAATATTTATAGAAAGATGTTTATATAATATGGGACGAAAATAACCCTATTTTAAAGTAAAATGTATTGAGGATGTCTAAACCTAGTTGTATTTAATTTATCAACAGAAAAGTGTAGTTGGGTTGCCAAATGCAGCAATTTAAAAAAAAGAGTTATAATTCAAAGCACTCTTATTATCAGGGATCAAAAATTGGCTGGAGATCACGAAAAATTTGAGTCTATTTATGTTTTATACAATATCTCGAGAAAAAAAAAAGAGTTTAAAAAAGAAGGCATTTGAGTAAGGAAAAACTACCTATCATATTTACTAATTCCGTCTATAGTATGAAATAATTATATATTGTCTCACTAATTAATTAATATCAAATTTCAAGTCAGATACATTTAGATACATATTTTTTGCCACCCAATAAGCTGAAATAGGGAGAGAGGTGAACGAGAAGGGAGAGGGAGGCGAGCAAGATTTGTCTATGTAACTCAAATACATGTGAATCACATTGATATACATATATCTCAGATATCAAATACACGACCCAGAAAGGAGGGAGGCGAGCGAGATTATCTATATATGTATCCCAATACATGCTAATCTACTTAAATACAATATAACTAGAATAAGAGGGTGTTTGGATTGACTTTTAAAAAGTGACTTATCAGCTAAAAGTCATAAGTAGAGACCCCCAACTAATGGTTTTTGGCTTTTTTTCTGTACATTTTAAGCCTAAAAAGTGCTTTTATTGTTCCTCAACACTTCCAAAACTAAAAAATAGCTTAAAAGCCAAAAGTCGAAAGCCACTTAAAATAAATCAATCAAAACACCCACTAAATTACACCTAATTTTAACTTTATGTATCTAAGATATATGCATGTATTTGGACATATCAAGTCCCTACAAGATACACAAAAAAGAATCTAATGAACGGTCAAGTTATGCACTTATCCTATATCCTCAACCAGGTTGATTGTATCGAAAAGCCCAAAAATTAAAAATAAAATAAAATTATCGGTTCATGTTGTTTGGGGACAAGTGAATCATTTATAACCAAATAAATAAAGCATCAAAAGATTAATTCTGAGTTTTTATAGAGTAAGTGAAAGTCCAGAACCATGCATGTATTTTTTTTAATTATTATTACGACATATATAGTTGTGACGCCAAATCAAAATATATATTTGATTAAAAACAAATGAATACGTATAAAATTGATGTTGGAATCCCTTCAAATGAGAAAACAATTTATACATATGTACTAGCTAATAGGATTACTAATTGTAACCATGAATGACTAACAAACTACCAAAATAGGCATGAGGATTATGAATTGCATTAGGACAAGTAGATCATATATATACACAATATCTTGCTCATTTTTAATATTGGGCGTATCATCTATCTTTAAATAAATATAAATAATTTAAATCTTTTAATCATTTATAAAAATAAATAACAGAAAATGACTTTTTCAAAAACTTTATGTCCAATGTAATAGTGTATATCATTACATATATTGATCTCAAACTTTAATTAAATGTTGCTATAACTAACAAATAAATGATTGCCAAACCAAGGGAGAAAAAAGCAAGTGAAAGAACAATTCAAGGATAATCTACCACAAAACTATACATACATATCATTATTATATATTTTACAAGGCTTAAACGCATATATTATGTAGCTAAGTGGCATCACCAATCAAAGGTATCAGTCATCACTTTGTTTTTCTCTGATAAGCAAAAACTTGACCAACAACTGCTTAATAATCCTTCCCTTTTCCTGCATTACATGAAAAGCAAATTATAAAAAAAGAAAGATGTCTTAATATATATGGATGACTGTTTCTTAATTTAAAGGTATAAAAATTCCAAAAAAAAAAAGTTATAATACATCCATGTGCCTTTTAACTTGACCTCATTTCACATTTATGCCCTCCAACTTTGAACGTGCACAAGTAGACACTTAAACTTGTATAAAATTAAACAAATAGGATGCACATTATCAAGTAGGATGCACGTGTCTACTTGTTCAACTTTATAAATTTCACATCTAAAATTGGAAGACATAAATATAAGTTGAATCCAAGTTACAAGTATTATGCCTCTTTTCCTTTTTTCAGTGGGTGGATGTTTCAATAATGTCATATATAAGAATCAGATTCTCTAAACAAATTCTCTCAGTTATTCATGTGAGGTATTCTCCTTTTAGTCTATCTAAATAGAATTTAATTTTCTGTTGTGTCTCTACTATTTGGTGAAATTGTGAAACAAAACTTGCTTATCTTGGATCCCAAGGAAAAATTCAAGATTTTCTAAATAGCAGGATTTCTCACAATCATCCAAGTAGTAACAAGAAAAACAAGTTGTAAAGTAACTTTTCCTCTTGAACCAAATAAGCACACAAAAAAAAGTTGCAGAGACCATTATTCAATCCATTGCTTTGATCTTAAACTAGGACAAACTTATGTATGACGTTCAAGTATAACATCTCTCCACTCTTTAATTAAAATTTTCGAGTTGGAGCATCCAAAAACACATGGAGGGCGTAGAGCTTTATACGTGGTAGAAATCTGAATTAGCCCGCTAAGGGAATCTCAGATTATGGTTACATTAAAGCAGAAAAAGGAGCACTCCCATGAATCCACGTAGCATATTCATAGGCTATATGTAGCAGAACTAGTGTTAAAAATCAGGGGCAGATCTAGAAATTTGAGTCGAGGTTTCAGGAACAGTAAGTTTTGTACAAATCAGTTATTTATGTTTGGAAAATCTATAAGAAATATGTGTCCAAAACTTAGTAAAGAAGTATCTTTTGGTCCAGTAAAAAAATGGAATCCACTTAAGTTTTGTTATTTTAACTTGTTTCATAAACTTTAAATGAAGACATGTACTACCTGTTGCTGTTGTTTCTGCTACTATTACTGCTTCCCCTGCTGCTATTTCTGCCAGTACTATCGCTGCTACTTGAAGCAGAAAATCTCTTCTTCCACCAGTCTTTCTCCAAACTCTTTGAAGAGGAATTTTCACACTCTTCAGGTTTAGGGGAAACTCTTTTTGTATTTGCTGATGAATTCCTTCTCTTTGATCTCAAAGAAACAGGGGGAAACATCTTGATAAATACCCCTCCATTCTCAACACTTTTACTTCTCATCATCATCTTGGCTCTCCTAATTTGATCATTCTTCTTAACGTTGACTCTCTTCTGCGCAACTTGTTTTTTCTTACTGTTGTTATTGATTAAGCATTCTTCTTGAGATTCAAAGGGTTTTCCCTGCTCAACAAGATCCTTTAAAGAAAGCTCAAAGGAAGATTCAGGCATATTCTTGACCATTTCCATGAGTTCCCGTTGGCCTCTAGCTATAGCTTGAGTTCTAGAATTGGGCGAAAGTGACCGATAATTTATGGGATGAACTGGACTTGTTGGTGGGCTATTTCGCCATAAGGTTGGTGAAGAAGCACCAGATTCATCTTCTTCATCTTCCATTTTTTGACCTCTAAATTGAATATTCCCATGTTTTTGTGATACTTGAAAATCAAAATTTTGACTGTTATGGACATTGGGTGTTTGTTTTCTTGGATCAAACATGACTAATGTTAAAGGAAGGAAAATGGGGTGGAGAGAAAGAGGGGAAAATAAGACATGGAAGTGTGTTTATTAAGGTGAGGGATTATTTGTCAATTGTGTTTGGTCCATTTGTCACTTCTCTTTTAATAACAACAAAGTATTTATTGGTGTGTGCCTGCATCTTTTTGTTTGTTAGGTCCTTGCTTTTTAAAATTATATATTTGTGTGTGGAAAAAGAAAAAGTTGCCCAACTTAACCAAAGAATAATCTACAATGATATGAACCACAAAGTGCTCCAAATATATCATCTTTCTGAGAAAGTGACAAAATGATCCCTTATATTTGAAAATATGCTTAAAATGATCTCTTAAATTTACTCTCAAGTAGATTTGTTCTCTATATTTGTCAAAAGTAAACAATTTTAGTTTTCCTAATTTTTTTTTACATTTGCCCGGTAAATTATATACAAAGTCTTGTCAAACTCACAAATGGCAATATAAAAAATTAGAGCAAACACTAAACATAAGTTGACAGAAATTATACCTCAAAAAGTTGCACTACCTACTATCTATAAATTAAAGAAGAACAAAATTGTGCACCTCCAAATGTGAGTTCAAATTAAATTTTTTTTTACACAGTTCTTATTAATCTAATAACCAGAGTTCATTGAATATTTGATGGAGATAAAGATGTTCAATTTAACGAATTTTAATTTTTAGAATGTAATTCGACCAAAATATGAATATACTAGTAGAGATAGATTATGAATGAAGAGACTCGGGAAAAAGGTGAAAGTGGATTCCATGTAGATAAGATGGGGGAAAAGAGGTTGAGATATTCAAACACATGTAGAGGAGATAAGTGAGAAGGTGTGAGAGATTAACAATGAAGGGTTCGAGAAGAGAGAGAAAGAGATAAGCCTAAGAAGTTAGTTTGAAAAAAAGTGATTAGACAGGATATGATGCAATTTCAATTTACCGAGGACGTGACACTTGACAAGAGAGTGTGGAGGTCCATCAGAATATAAAAGATTAGTAGGTCACGAAACATTTTTTTTCATCGAGGATTATCAATTTAAGTTTTACATTTTCTTTTCCTTAAATCAATAGTATTATTTGTTTGTTTCTTCCATTTCATTTATCTTATCTTTTTGTTGTTGTTATTGTTATTACCTGCTAGGGTTATGTTATTATTATATTTGGACCAAAATCACTCAAGAATGTACTTAAAGCACCATTTTGAACCTACTGGAAACACAAATCATTATTTTTGTCATAGTATACTAGAATTTGAGGCTTTGTTAGTGATGTACATTGTGCAGTAATAAATGTACTTCTGGATCTATTTTAACATCAAGGTGGTTGGGTGTAGGGCCTCCTTTCCTCTTTTTTGTCTTTGCATCGTGGAAATAATGAGTCTCCTTTTTTGTATGGCATTCAAAGAATCTCTTGTCCTTTGTCATACTGCCTTGTCATAACCCTCACGTATCTTTGAAAAAGTAATACACCTCTTCATTGCTTAACGGACTAAGCTAGCTTTAAAAATCTTTAAGGATTTTAAATTTATTTACAAATGATAAATAATTTTATAATTAAATATTTATAAACATTTCATGAAATTTTTTAGTATAAATATAACATCCGCAAAACCCATGAGTTTCACTTGAGATCCACCCATATTGTTATTTCTACTTTTTTACTACTATTTAAGTTACATTTTTTTCTATTTTAAAAAATATATTGTATTTTGCTATATATTTACTCTCTATGACATTTTTTTTTTAGTTCATCTCAAAAGAGTGTCACCTTACTATGACAAAATATTTTAACTTTAAAATTTCTCTTCTACGCTTAATGAAATGATTTACAACTACACAAATATCTAAGGGTTATTTTAGACCAGAAGTTTCTCATTTTTCCTTAAACTCGTGTCAATTCAAATGGTGCCACATAAAATGGAACGGAGGGAGTAACTTATTATTATTATTCTAGTGACATATTTTTATAAATATCATGATTTATTACCATAAAGTTGAATAAATTATGTTTATACAAAAATCACATGAGAGAGAATACACTATATTTCATTAGAGTAAATTGAAACTAAAAAAACAGGAACTTCCTATATGTTGAATTTATAAAAGAAACAAACATTGTTTATGGGTGTGTTCGTTATGAAAAATGTTTTTCATAGTTTTAGGATAATTGTTGTTGAATGAATTTAAAAGAGAACCTAAGTAGGTTTTATTTTTGTGTTAGCAACATGTAAGTAAAATGATATATTATTCTTAAAAGTATTTGAATTAATATAAATGAATACTATGTGAGTTTGGGGTGAGCGTCTGCGTGGAGTGGTGGGAATGGGGTGAGGAGATGAGGTATAGTGAAGGAGAGAGAACACAATCAACTCGAAATATTATTTGTAAAATTTGTTTTTCTACTTTCGTTAGGGAAGTCAATCTTATTATTTTTAAAGAAATTTATTTTGTTAGAGAAAATATTTTTCAAAATTTTGATCAATTGAACATGAAAATATTAGAAATGCATACCTTATGTGTACAAATATTGGGACACCCTTCATCAAGATATTATAATATATATATAAAAAATTATACGACAGATAAAAAATTATTTTTCACACAAACATATATATAAAATATTAATATCCTTACGTCAAAATACAAATACATTTAATACTATTACCAATAACTAGTGTATCTTTCGACTACTTTGTGTTTTTTAAGAGCTACAATCGATTACTTGAAAATATTTCTTTTCTTATTCAAATGATGTGGGGAGATCTTTTTCTTTTTGGCGGCTTTTCTACGTCAAGAAGTATGTGGCAGACATCATAAGGAGATCTAATAAGGTTTGCACCTAAATATTACTATTCCTTAAATGTTAATTGATAATTATACAAGCTTCGTAACGAGATTATTCATCAAATTAATTATTAATGTAGAATTTTTTTCATTCTCCAATATTGCTCTATTTCACATTAAAGGCCAAAGCTCTGATGTGTGGCTAATTTTAATTTTGAAATTCACTATTGAGTGAGATAAATTCTTCTTTAATATCATGTAAAATTAAATTTTAAATTTAATTCACATTCTAAAAATTGCTCAGAGAAAAAAGAATTATTCAACCTTATATAATTTTTTTTCCATTTTGTTAACTATCAATATCAGATTTTTTTCTCATCATCAGATAGTTTCAAAAACTTGAAATTAATAACGGCCTCACATGTGTGAGTTTGTTGAAAGTTTGGGGGCCACTTCAATTTGGGATGACACAATAGATTTTGCAGCATTTGAGATCTATTTCCCAACCATACAGGGCCCCCATATTAAATCTTTTAATTTGATGTTTCGCTCTTCGTTTTAGGCTTTTCAAATTACAATATCACTTATTCACATCTTTTTCTAAATCTCATTTGCTAGCTTAGCCACAACCTAAGTCACTCTGGAGAGGTGATAAATGAGTGGATTGAATTGGATTTGGAATATGAATTGAGTCAAAATAAATTGGATCATAATCTATCCATATAAAATATAGGTAAATATGGATTTGACTAAATATGGTTTGGATAAAAATGGTTTCAATCCACTTTAATCTCTTAAAAAAAAAAATTAAATCAAAGTTAGATTGTTAATGCTCAATCCCTATCACCCCTAGCCTACTCCCAGATAATTATTTTGAAAAAAAATTATTTTTTCCACAAAAAAAATAAATAAATAAAATTTTCTACTTCCATATCCTTTCACCCACTCACTCTCACCCCACCCTCAACCCTCATCCCCACCCTACCACACCTATATCACCCCTAATTTTTAAATAAGAAAATATCAAGAAAAATCCGTTCACCCTACCCGCCCCTCACCCATCTCCTACACTCCTCCCTATCAACATTTTAAAAAAAACATCTCCAAGCCCCACCGACCCCCTACCCCCAAATATTTATAAAATAAAATAAAATTCACCACCCCACCCTCTATCTCCACCCTACCCTGGTACCACCACCATCCCCCAAATTTTTTTCGAAACAAAATTTTAAGAAAATAAAAAAGAAAAGTTAATTTTTTTAACCCGCCATTCCCACTCCCAATTTTTTTTCTCCCCACACCCTACCCTCAACCTCAATTTGTTTTTTAGAGAAAAATTTAATAAAAAAAAACATTCACCCCATCTCCCCACTTCCATCATACCCCCCACCTCCCGGACTCGCTCTCAAATTTATTAAAGAAAAATAAAAAATAAAAAACTTAAATTTTTCCGCCACCTCCCCCCCCCCCTCCTCCATCATTTCCACCCTACCCCCACTCCAGCCCCCAATTTTTTTTATGAACAAAAAAAATTCACGCATACAAAAAATTCTTTTAGTGTAATTAAATTTTTTTTATTATGAAGGGGGATCTGCCAACAATTTTTCTTAAAAGCAAAGGTGAGTTGACTTGCTATGGGTCTATATGAGTATCCATATTTTACCTATTTTGATCATATTTGTATGAACTCTTAAAATAGATCAACCCATATTTATCCATTTAAAAAATATGAGTTATCCATTAAAATAAAACATGAGTTAAATGAACTCCTTTCATCTTATATGGGTTGAAATTGTCACCTGTAGGTGGCTCTGAAGTATCTTTTATCTTTTATATTAAGCATCAGACTTTGTGTCGATATGAGCCATATATGTTACTTATTTTAACTCAATTTATGTGATACAAATAGAATTTTGAGAAGTAATCAAATATTTTATTAATCATAATTGTTAAGACTAATTTAACTTATTAATTATTGTGATTTATAGTATTTTTGACGTATTTTATAAACATATAAATTATTCAAAATGACTGTACTCCCTCTATTTAAACTTATATGGCATAGACAAAATTTAGAGATTTAATCAATTTTTTTTATGACCATAATTTCTTTTTATATGTGTGATGACCTGTTCCCGTCGTTATTAATAGGTCAATATGAAAAAAAATTGTACCAGAAAAACTTCTGAGTAGCAACTTGAAAATATTCAACTTAGGCCAAACTTGGATGAAATGAGAGTCAGGTGAGGTCTGGAGCAAGCTGATGTCGCACAAGATACACCTCTTTTTGAAGGTTAAAACGGTCGCTGTCAATTAAATAACCTAACCAAGGTTAGGGTCGAATCCCACAGGGAATATGGTAGACTTCAGAATAGTTCAATTGCAAAGTAGGGTGATTAACTTACTTATCTCCCGAAAGGAGAGGGGGGGGGGGGGGAGTTGTAAGTGTAAAACAAACCTAGACTAATGCAAGTGTTATGAAATCGGTAGAAGATCTAACTAGGGTGATGTGTTCCCCATGATTCCTTAACTCAGCATTTCCAGATAATTGTAATCTTTTCCAGTGTGTAGATGCAGAACAGTAAGCTAAGTTTACCAAATACTTTGATCCAGCTGTAAGGTAAATATCACCACGGGATTTGATCCATCTCCGCGGTGTGACACTATTAACCCTTACCTATTGTCCCAGTAAAATCTCTCCTTGATCCAGTTTGATTGATTAGACGAGAAAGCATCAATTGACTCATAATTCTTTTTTCCTATTCATTACCTCCTTCATTCGGCAAGTAGCACTAGGCGAGTTCTAACGTTGACCACTGTTAAAAAGTATTTTAGATGAAGAGAATTAATTAATACATTCATACACACTTTCCAAGAATTACGAATTATCCGATTTTACTTTGTTAGTTCTTCATGGTTCTCACAACCTTAATTGTGGATTTAGCTAATCATAATCAGTGTAGATGCAAGAATCATGATATATTATAACATAATTGAGCACTTACACGAAGGAATTTACGAACAAGAAATCCAACTCTTCAATAGCAATCACAAGAATCAAGAACATAAAAGATTTTTCTCTCTCTCTCAAAATACTCAAAACTATGAACTATTACGAACTCTTTGGGAACTTAATGAAAAATAACTTAAAAACCTATTTATAATGTCTAAAATACAAAGTCAAATCAAACTAAAAAAATTGGATCGACAGGCTCTACAGGCGTACTTTACGGATTGTAAAATATTCCACGGACTGTAGTTGGGCTTTCGTGGACTTCATCTTCAGAACTAGGGTAACTTATATGAGACCCTTCTACGGGCCGTATAAGATTCTATGACCCGTGGAGAATTTTTTCTGATGACTTTCCAACAACTCCCCAATCTCTAATCCTCAGGGTACGACAACTGATCTACAACTCGTATAATGGTTTATGGCTCATCAACTTGCTCATAGATTAAACCTCTGAAAATCACCCTTCACTAAAATTTGCTACGACTCCCCTTCTACGGACCGTGAATAATCCACGACCCGTAAAGGGTTTTGTGAATCCTCAAAATCACCATTTTCAGTGTACCTCGCCCAAAAATCATACCAATCCTATAATCCTACAAAACAAACATAAAAACACATCAAATCTAATAACATCATTTTGAGAACACACAAAATTTCAATTTTTAAGCATAAAAAATATTGTATTTTGGCAGCACATCAACACCCTCAACTTAAAATTGTCGCTTGTCCTCAAGCGACATTACTCGATCTACATAAGCAGTATAGTAACACACCGATCTCAGTCTAATGGCATACAACATATCAAATTCAAGCACAAATACCCACACCACTTTCAATTATATATCAAATAACTATCAAACAACCCAATGCAGATCAATACATTCAACAATGCAACTATGAGAAGAAATATAACCTATGTTGATCAACATTCACTGAATTAGTCTAATATTAACAATGTAATGCAAGTGCCCTCATAAAAAGAAGTCTCATCTCTCACTCATGATGATATTTTATAGATTCAATACTTGGGACTACACAACCTCACTCACTCTCGCAAACAATATTCAAGACACTGTGAACAATACCATATACTTGCCCCTATACTCATGACTATGACCTTCGACTAGTTGGCCTAGGATCACTTTAAGACTTGCTAGGCTTGTAACGTAGGCTCAGGGGGCTTTGGTGTGATGTTTTGGGAACATAGTGACTATTGACCCTCCTTGGTTCTGCGTTTTTCTACACTTTTATCCTACCAACACTGTTGTTTTCATCTCATTCTCCTATTCCCCTACTTCAAACTTTTCTGGGTGCCCTACTCTCATTTTTTTAGCATAATGCCTTCTATTTTTACACTCTTTTGCTTTTCAGATCATATTTTAGGCATCTCTTTATGTTTCTCTCACCCTTTAATACATTCTCCTCTTTTTATGTATCACTAGCTTCCCCCTCATTTTTCATGACTTTTCCTTACACTAACCACCCTTACTTAGGCTTTTGGCCTGAGTTGAAGTGCACAATATCCATCCTGTAAACTAGGGCCATTTTTGTTAGCCACCCTCAACTTAAGTTTTTTTCCTCAGTCAAGGTGCACAATGTTCAAGGAAGAACCAGAGTCAATTTTAGGATTTATCATTCATTAAGGTTAGGTTACTTGGGTATTTACAAAAAAGAAGGTATATACGAAGCTCAAAACATTGGATCAAGGGATATGTCACACGTTTGGTTAGTCTTTTAGGTTAAGTGGACTCATAAGAACAATGACCTAATATCTTTTCCTAACCAACTATCCTATAGTCTAAGTCAGAGTAACTGGGCAAGTTCTAAATTGACACACAGTACATGAATCATGCAAATAAGCTCACACACACCTGACATTGATTACACTATCAACATAGATTCTCAGATCATGCTTTTCATCATAATTTGATCTAACTTATCAGAACAAGCACTGTCAAATAATCAATCATGTATGATTGTTATCAAAGCTAACTAACAAATGTTTTTGGTGGGTATCATTTTCATAAACTAAGATATGTCATAGACAAAAAGTGTTATATGACACTAATACTACCTAAACATCCTAAACATGCCAGTTCAACATAAAGTAAATATCCTCAGAGAAAAAGAACACAGGCAAGAAAACCCTTTGAATTCAAAAATTGAGGCAGGCCAAAGGTTACTCAGACTTCACTGAGGCCTGTAACTAACACCCCATCGAAAAAGATGTGTATTGTCCCCAATGCACACAAAATGTCAAAGTAAAGAATAGGGGTAAGAAAAATCATACCTGAGCGCCTAAGCACCACTCTATGCTTGAGTTGCCTCCCACGTAGCACCTGATTTAGTGTCGCGGCATGACTTGGACTACTTGATTACTCAAATTTTATCAAGTGTCCATGCCTCCAGAGTATCGACATCCAACCTTTCCTCAATTGGTACTTCTGGGTTCTCCTCATTTTCAACATGGTTCAAATCGGTTTGGACCATTCTTCGCTATACTCGTGTGCTGAAACAAAACAAAAATAACAAAAAATGTAATATGAGATGAATAAGGGTTATCTCCCAAATTACTTAAACAAAACAAGTCTAGCCGTATTCCCTGACAATGACACCAAAATACTTGACGTCACTCAAGCTAAACCTCTTTTTGAAGGTTAAAACGATCGTTGTCTAGTAAATAACCTAACTAAGGTCAGGGTTGAATCTCACAAGGAATATGGTGGACTCCATAATAGTTCAATTGCAAAGTGGGGTGATTAACCTACGTATCTCCCAAAGGGGGAGGGAGTTTGTAAGTGTAAAATAAACCTAGACTAATGCAAGTGTTATGAAATCAGTAGAAGAGTTAACTAGGGTGATGTGTTTCCCATGATTTCCTAACTCAGCGTTACCAAATAATTTTAATCTTTTCCAGTGTTAGGATGTAGAACAATAAGTTAAGTTTACCAAACACTTTGATCCAGCTGTAAGGTAAATATCACCACGGGATTTGATCCATCTCCATGGTGTGAAACTACTAAGCCTTACCTATTGTCCTAGTAAAACCTCCCCTTGATCCAGTTTGGTTGATTAGATAAGAAAATATTAATTAAATCCTGTTAATTATTCTCTTTTTCTATTCATTACCTCCTTGATCTGACAAGTAACACTAGGCCAGTTCTAATATTAGCCACCGTTAAAAAGTATTTTAGATGAAGAGAGTTAATTAATATATTCATACTCACTTTTCAAGAATTACGAATTATTTGGTTTTACTTTGTTAGTTATTCATGGTTTTCACAACCTTAGTTGTGGATTTAGCTAATCATAATCAATGTAGATGCATAAATCATGTTATATAATGATATAATTGAGCGCTTACATGAAGGAATTTAGGAGCAAGAAATCCAACTCTTCAATAGCAATCACAAGAATTAAGAATACAAAAGATTGTTTTTCTCTGTCTAAAAATATTCAAAACTATGAACTACTACGAACTCTCTAGGAACTTAATGAAAAATAACCTAAAAACTTATTTATAATGTCTAAAATACAAAGTCAAATTAAACTAGGAAAACTGGATCGGCAGGCTCTACAGGCATACTATACGGGCCATAAAATGTTTCACGACCCATAGTCAAGCTTTCATGGACTTCATCTTCAGAACTGGGATAACTTCTACGATACCATTCTACGGGCCTTATAAGATTCTATGGCCCGTGGAGGGTTTCTTCTGATGACTTTCTAGGAATTTCTCAATCTCTAATCCTCAGGGTACGATAGTTGATCTACGACTCGTATATTGATTTATGACTATTCAACTTACTCGTAGATTAAACCACTGAAAATTACCTTTCATTGAAATTTGCTACGACTCCCCTTATACGGCCTGTGGAATAATCCACGACCTATAAAGAGTTTTGTGAATCCTCAAGATCAGCATTTTCAGCGTACTGATGTCACTCAAGCAACACCTTCTTTTTTAGGTAAAGTGGTCACTGTCAAGTAATTAATCTAACCAAGATTAGGGTCGATCCCTCAGCGAATATGGTAGACTCAAGAGTTAATTCAATGTAAGTCGGAAATGATTAACATACTTGTCTCTCAAAAAGGAGTTTTTTTGCAAAGTAAAATAGCTAAACTAAATGAGTGCAGGTGATGAGAAATCAGTAGAAGAGATAACTAGGGTGATATTTTTCCCATGAATCCCTAACTTGATATTATTAGATAAATGCAATATTTTTCAGTGTGTAGGTGTATGACAGTAAGTTAGGTTCACCTAAACCTTTGTTCTAGCGAATCGGTAAATTTCATCCTAGAACTTGATCTGTCTCCGTGATGTGACATTACTAACCCTTACTTTTATCCTAGTACAATCTCTCCTTAATTGGGTTTGGTAGATTAGACGAGAACATCTCCAAAAAATCCTGTTAATTACCCCTTTTCCTATTCATTACTTCCTTGATCCGACAAGTAACACTAGGTGAGTTCTAACGTGGGCCTCCATTAGAAAGCAGTTAAAGTGAAGAGGATTAATTAATATAATCTAACACGCCTTCAAAGAATTACATAATATCCGATTTTATCTTATTAGTTCTTCATGGTTCCCACAACCCTAGTTGTGGATTTAGCTATGCATGATCAATCTAAATACAAAAATTATGAAGTAGAATAACTTAATTGAGCACTTATACATATGAATTAAGAATATGAAATCCAACTCTTCAATTAGAATCACAAGCTAGACGAAATCAGAAATGTGTTACTTCGGGCGCAAACGAAGCTACAAATCATTTATATGCCATGGATAGTCGCCAAGATCAATAGAACTCCCCGAATATTATGACGGGTATGATTCGAGTCTTTACTCTTGATTGTTATGTTTTGATAGATCCTGGTGACACATTATCCTTTGTGTCTCCTTATGTGGCTAGTAGACTTGATAGAACTCCTGAGTGTCTTCTTGAACCTTTCAGTGTGTCTACTCCTATTAGTGAGTCTATCTTATTGAGAAGGTTTATAGAGATTGTATAGTATCCATCCATCGTAGGGATACCCTTATTGATTTGCTAGAGTTGGATATGCTTGATTTTGATTTGATCCTTGGCATGGATTGGCTTCATGCCTATTATGCCTCCATTGATTGTAGGACTCAAATCGTTAAATTTTAATTTTTAAATAAATCAGTCCTAGAGTGAAAGGGTGATTCTGTTGCACCTAAGGGTATGTTTATTTTCTACCTTAACGCCATAAATCTAATCTCTAAAGGTTGTATCTATCACTTCGTGCGAGTTAAGACTGATGATGTTGAGTCTCCTACTTTTGAGTCAGTCTCGAGTGTGAATGAGTTTCCTAAAGTGTTTCCTGAGGATCTTCCTAGTGTCTCTCCTAACAGGGGATTGACTTTGGAATTGATGTTCTTCCTGATACTCAGCCTATCTTTATTTCACCCTATAGAATGTCTCCTGTTGAGCTAAAAGAGTTGAAAGAATAGTTGAGTGATTTTATAGAGAAGGACTTTATTAGGCCGAGTGTTTCTCCTTGCGGTGCTCCTGTCCTATTTGTGCAAAGAAAGATGAATCTCTCAGAATGTGTATTTATAATAAACAACTAAACAATGTCACTATAAAGAACAAATATTCTCTTCCAAGGATAGATGACTTGTTTGACCAACTTTAAGGTGCCTTTTGTTTCTCAAAGATAGACCTCAAATTTGGTTACCATCAGTTGAAGGTTAGAGAATGTGACATTCCAAAGACAACCTTTAGGACCCGTTATGGTCACTTTGAGTTCTTGGTCATGTCCTTTGGGTTGACTAATGCGCCTTGAGACTGGTATAAGATTCTTAACAACTGATTCAGATATGTATAATCTTATCCATGAACTACCCGAGAGTAAAGAAGTGGAAATATTTGTTGAGCATACAAATGAGGAGCATTGGTGCTATGATGTGATTGATTCAGAGGGTAAACTACAAAGTGAAGAAGGCTTCATAGATATGATTGTAATGCAGGAAAATAATGATAGTGATGCAACAAGTGAAAATTGTGAATCATTCAATGACTCTGACTACCCCTTGGAAGAAGATTACATAACCTTAGATCAAATCGATGAATCTACTATTGAGTCAGTTGCTATAAGAGAAAAAGACAAAAATAATCAGGTTTGTGGAACTAAGAAAACATGAATTTTAAAGTTGTCTCAAATGTGCTTGCAACTTTTCTAGTCACTCTCAAGAAAATGATTGTGTATCATCAGACGAAGAATTAATGAGTTTGAATGGAGATTCTGATGATGATATTTTTAAGAGATCCATTGTTTTAATCCAAACAAAGATTTGAAATATTCAAAATTTGAATTTAAGATTTATATGATTTTTAGTAATAGTAAAGAATTTAAATGGGCAGTTGAAGTACACGCAGTGATGCAGAAGAAATACATAAAAATTTTATAAAATGAAGCTACGAGGTCAAGAGCAATTTGTAAAGTGTCAAATTGCACGTGGTTTATATTCACATCAAAGGCTAATCAAGATGAACCTTTCAAAATCAAGACAATAGGCCCTAACCATTCATGTGGTAATCAAAGAGACAACAAGCCAATTGACTCTGAATTTTTGACTAAGAAGTACAAAGAAGAGTTTAGAATAAATCCTAACTAGGGTGTGAGAGAATTTCAAGCTCACATTATGAGAACTCACAAGTGTACAATTAGTAGATATCAATCTTACAGGACAAAAAAAAAAGCAATGGACATGATCACTGGAACTAAAGAAGAACAATTTAACATTTTGTGGGACTATTGCGCTGAATTACGAAAAAGTAATCCAAGAACTACATATATCTTAAAACTAGAAGATAATCCTGAAATAATAGATAAAGGCAAGAAATTTTTTTTAAAACTATATTTGTTATGCAGCTTGTAAACAAGGATTCTTAGCTGGATGTAGACCTATTATAGGGGTCGATGAATGTCATCTAAAAGGACATCAAAAGGGTGGACAATTGTTGATAGCAGTAGGTGTTGATGGAAATAACATGTATCCCATTGCATTTGCTATAGAAGAAGGTGAATTGAAGGTAACATGGAGTTGGTTTCTTACTCTTCTTGGTGAAGACCTAGGAATATCACAAAATTTATCTATGTGGACTTTTATTTCTGATAAGCAAAAATATCTACTTCCTACATTTGATGAAATACTTCCAAATGTCGCACATAAACTTTGTGTGAGATATTTGCACAACAACTTTAAGAGTGAAGGTTTTGGAGGGCAAGCATTGAAGGATGTCTTATGAAAAGCTGCAAGGTCAACCACTGAACATGAATTTGCTAAGTGTATGGAAGAAATGACAAAGCTGAATCCAGAAATTGCTAAGTGGTTCATTAATAAGCCTTTTATTCATTGGTCGAAGGCATTTTTTTCTTCTTTCACTAAATATGATATGCTATTGAATAATTTATGTGAATCATTTAACAGTGTACTGCTAGTTGCAAGAGACAAGTACATTTTGACAATGATTGAGTCAATCAGGATATACATGATGCCAAGATTGCAAAAGAATATAGATAACATGATTACAAAATTTGTCCAAGGATCTTGTTGAAGTTAGAGTAAAATAAAACTAAGGTTGTTGAGTGTATTGCCACTAAATATGATAAATTTCATTATCAAATCGGGGACATCTATCTTCGACTATTCTCTGTTGATCTCAAGAAGATGACATGTTCTTGTAGGTGATGGTACTTGATTGGAATACATTGTCATCATTCCATTGAAGTTATTTGGATTAAAAGAGATGAACTAGAAATGTATGAGCATAAATGCTACACAGTTGAGCAGCATATGAAGAGTTATGAACCCTCTATCTTACCAAATAATTATCATGAACAATGGTCTATGACGAAATTAGTATCACCACTTCCTCCCAAATACAAAATTCAACCAGGTAGACCAAAAAAGCTAAGAAACAGGGGAATTGATGAGGCAAATTCAAAAGAATTAGAGCATAAAAAACATACTTTGTTGAAAGCATCCAGAAAAGGCAAAAAGAAGAATTGTGGCACATGTGAAAAATCAAGAGATAATTGTAAAATATGTCATACTCTTATGCAAAGCTACCAAGAAGAAGTTCAATGACAACCTAGAAAAATAGTTCCTCCTAGTGAACCGTCCAATGTAATCAAAGTAAGTAGTTAAAAAAGCATTAGATTAACAAATTTTTCTTATTTGAATTCTTAGAAACTATGAGCTAAATTTTTCTTACTGATTATATTATCGTGTTTCTTACTGTTGAGAGTTACAAGTCTCATAGATAATGAATTTGAGATTGGATCTGCACCTACAGAAAAATATATGAGATACTATTTAGCAACTGAAACTATATATTATATGAAAGCAACAAAGTAAATAGAAATAGTTAAACCTTTTTAACAATTATTTGTACCATTCAACTTATCTGAATTAAAGTTGGAATGTCTATTTTATTGTAGGTTTCAAGCATTAATGTGAGAGTGGATCTTCTATTACATATTTTCAATATTGAAGCTTACCAGCTGCCATATGTTTTGAATGTATATTGCAGAATAAATTATGCAATCAAAAAATAACACAGCCTAAAGAGAAATTAATGAGTTCTTCCTTCATTTCAACCGAAATTGGCAAGTATTTCAAGGAGGATACAGGATCATTTCTCATCAAAAGAGGAGGAAAATAATATATCCTATCATCAAGTTTAGGAAAGATATTTTTTTAAACTAGCAAAAGAGGGGGAGAAGTACCACAAGCGAAGAATAAAGAAATTGGCTCACACGAATAAGGAAATATAAAATGATTATACTGGAGATTGTGTTTTGCATCTATTTTCTTTTTAATGACTTTAAAGTTGGTTAGATTTTAGAGATGGATAAGGTTCTTATTTTTCTTTTGAATCGCAAGTACTTTTAGATCAGATTCACTAGTTACACTTGCGAGTCATGTTAACTAGTAATACTAGAGCATCCAAACATCTTTCTTTTGCTCAATTCTTTGTGAGAGCTAGACTT
>JBCEWC010003072.1:0-31681 GCA_038996855.1 Solanum aculeatissimum | reverse complement strand
TTTAGGGGTTTAGGATACCTTAAGGGACCAAAAGGGGGCTTAGGGAAAAGTTAAATCACGAAAATACCATTAATAAATCGGAACTTTTCACTGAACACAACACTCAAATGGCTGCTACAGTGTTGTCAAATGGTCACACGATCCGTTCAAGTGACCATTTGGATGCACTTAGCCTAATATTTCCACGAACTCTCGAAGGACTTTATGTTGAACTTCACGAAAAACCAAACGGACCGTCTAAGGTGAGACGGCCCATGAACTGCACCGTCTGACCTCCCTTAAACTCAAAAAACTTAGCCAAGCCATGGCCTAGCCATTGCCTCACTCAACGAGGCAGCAAACGGCCCGTCAAAGCTCAAACGGCCCGTCAAAATTTTCGGGTTGTTACAGTTCACTTCTCATTACATGTCTTGAAAAAAGTTTCAATTGTGTCACTACTTTAGTCATGTTTTCATCCTACTCATGGTCTTTGGATAATTTCTCTTTAGAATGTCCCTTTTGAGTAGACACAACGTGTTCTCTTGTGTGTACCAATATTTATTTATATTTGCCATCTCATCTAACAACTCACATGCGGCAACAAATGCTTGTTTCATGATTCCCCCTCTTATTAACAAATTAGTTGCATCTTTGTTGACAATATCGAGGATCACATAGAATTATTACAATAGCAGGTGGTATGGAACTTCGTGGTTTGGGCATTTAGGGAGAAGTTTCTAAAATCATAGCCATGTTTCATGCAGTGGCCCACTATCAATGCATTTACAGTTTTCAATACTTCTTCACAGCTTAATCATCTTTGACGGAGGAAAGAACCTTTTGATGAACACATCTTGTAGTTCCTCCCATGATGTAATTAAATCTTGAGGTAGTTCAGCTAACCACCTCACAACTTCTCCAGTTATAAAGAATTGGAAGAGCCTTAATCTGATGGCTTCTTGTGTGATACCTCAGAACTTGAATGACAAACAAACATCTATAAAATTCCAAAAATGGTTATAGGGTTCCTCATGGGGTTGACTTCCAAATCGTCCTCTTAGCTGAAGTAACCATAACATTGTACTGGTGACTCAAAACTTAGCATTTCAAGATATTAGGGGCAATTGGATCACTCTTGTACTGTCCACTTGATGTCGTGGAAGTCATCCAAATCTCCCACATTGCCACCATGTGCACTTCAAGCATCATCCCTTTTTTACCTAACTGAAATCAACCAAAACAACAAGAAAAGTAATAAAAGGTTTCCACTACAAAAACTAAGTTCAAACAAAAACTACAATCCAGAACTAGCTCCATTCCCTGGAAATGATGCCATTTTTTATGACATTCAAACCTACTTCATGAATGGAAATAGGGATGATTCTTCTCAGCATAATAACCTAACAAGATTTGGGGTCGAATCCCACAGGCAATGGGAGTTCAAGAGATGAAGTAATCCATTGAACTAGGCATTTATAGCATCGAAATGGAGGGTTGTGAGCAAATAAACACTAAGATTCAGCTAATAACGATTCTAAATTGCAAGTTAATAATTGATAGAGAGAGATGTCGGGGGTGTGAAAATATGGGGATAGATCTAATTAACTGAGTCTAAACACTTGATTAATCGATTTAAAAGTATGTGAGTAAGATAGGTTGCCTGTAAGCAACACTTTATTTACGACAAAGAATCTACAAGCAAATCGCTCAAGGACATGCCTAGCCTATGAAATTATAGAAAATTTCCTAATACTTTAGCCATTGAATCTATTTTTGTGAAATTCAACTAAACCCAGAAAGGTTTCCAGCTAATAATGTATTGCCCACTCTAGTTACTCAAATTAGTATAATAATTAAAGCTCAAAAGTAAACCTCTAGTTTGCAACCTCAAGATTATGGATGAAACTTAGCAATAAGATTAAACTCACTTAGATTAACATCAATATAATCAAAATATCATAGACCCAACTAAGAAATCAAAGAACCATATTATATACACCCCCCCAAATATAGGGGTTTTAGCCACATATGTTCATAAGTAGAGAAATAATACCATAAAATGTAGCTAAGAACAATTGTAAGATGAATTACAAGAGAAAATATGAATTACTCTACATAATCTCTCTAATTACTTCTTCCTAAAGCTTGAAATCATCAAAACCTGTATTGCTTAGGAAGAACCTTTAGTGTACTCTATTCTCTCTCTATATTTATATACAAAATTGATATGGAATATGCTATGTACAATGTCGTTGCCAAAAAGCTTATATATTACGTGCAAATTATTGAAAATTGTGCATGAATTCACCGTTCGACAGTCAAGGTCAGCCATCACCGAGCACTTTGGTGATGTGTCAAATGTGCACTTAATCGCCTTCTTCTGCATCCCCTGAAGGCTCAAGTCTCTGAATATTAGGTGATATCTCTGTTCATCGCCAATCATGTTTAGTGATCCGATGAATTCCCATTTGCATCACCTTTTTGTCATGCACTTGTGGTCCTGAGTACTGCAAATTAGGCGGTCTCCTTGGCTTTTTGGCGATACGCCAAATGTTTTGGCGACATCGCTTCTGATTGCCTTTCTGTCATTTTTGCTCTTTTTTCATGTTTTGTTGAGTATTGTACACCCTTGCCCTTTATCTTCATTCCTGGCACCAAACATGTGTATTTGTTAATATATGAAGCATAATAACACATTGAGGACAACATTTATTTAAAGTTTTGGCCCAAAATGAGTCCAACATATGGACTCATCATTGTCGCCAATTTAAGGTCATGGGTGAGGTGGTTCTTTTCATGCACTTTGATTTATCTAGAGGCATATGCAATGACCTTGGTATGTTGCATAAACATACACAAAATTCCAACCAATGAGGCATCACAATATACTACAAGCCCATGTAATCCTTCCCGTAATTTCAATCTTGGGACTTAAGTAAGGTGATATTTCAATGTTTGAAAACTTCTATCACACTCTTCTAACCATTGGAACTTTACATGTGTCACGACAAGAGAGTAGGGACTGGATGTGACATGGTGAAGGAGAACCCAAGAGTCCTCGATCAAGTCATCATAGCATCATCACACACACATCATCGGTTTGAAAGTGCATAAATATAATAATAGCACATAAGTCTAAGGGATTCCGGGGCTTTGGACTCAAGCTATGGGGATGTTGTCGGGAATGGGATAAGCATGAATCACATAGCACATAGAAATTATGTTCTAAGGGGCGGGTAAATATGACTCAAGCTATGGGGCCAAGAAAAGTTAGGGACTTTCTACACAAGCACATTCCCAATCCAACAATCAGAATAACATAACCGGAAATGAAAGCATAACATGAGGAACCATTGCCAAACATAGATAGTCATATCATTTCAATTAACACATAGCATAATGTACTATAGAGTTCGATATGTCCAACAATGCCTCTACATAAGATGAGATGGGGCCTCGACATATCCCGGGCTCACCCTCAAGTCATAAGATAAAGTAACATAAACTAAAGATATAAGGTAGATGAAATTGGGTATTGCCCTTAGAGTATAGGGCTCACCACAAGTAATACTTCAAAGTCTTCGCTAGACGTCAACCGGTGGAAGGAAGTCGTCTCCGGTCCCTAAATTGTTAGAACATGTCGACAAAGTGTATGGGTTAGCACATATAATGTACTAAGTATGTGGGTATGCTATGCAAGTGCACATGATCCTACGACAAGGATAGATGACAAGGGCACACATGGTCCGAAAAGGAGTGCTCATAGCCAAAGGAATTTATATCATAACATTATGCCATGTCATGTCGTGATGCATGAAGTGCAAACCTATATACATATCATAGCGGGAATATGACCTCAACCAAAAACAGGAGAGACCAAGCGAGCTACTACTTGGAATCAGACTATTTTCAAGGTAGATCCCTAGTCAACCCTTTAACAAGGGGATACATAACAAGTCAATTCCATCAAGAGTTATAACCCATGGTGGCACATGGTTTGACGGGAAGGAGTATGGACCCTTGGAGATAGTCCACCCTGACTTTAATCTCTCGGTGCTAAGTCTCATCCCATAGGAATACATATACATATACAAGCCTTCAAAATGGAGATTTGACCTTTCATTCAAAATAATGCATAATTGGGCCATAGGCCAAATCATAATTCAAGTCTTTCCATAATTAGGCTCAAAAGCCAACAAGAGTTTCTGAAAGCCATTTTCCAAGACCAATGCAGTAGGAGTAGCTCATGTACATAGCATATCATATCATGCATCATCATAAAATATCATATCATAATGGTATAAATACCCATAATTTCTCAAAGATCCATAACATAGACTTTATATGATCACTTTAGTCATTTCCCATAACATAGCATAACATGAGGGCCAAGCCCTTATCAAGACTTTCATCATAACAAGCCTTTCATGTCCATGAATGGAATACATGGATGATCAAGAGTTGCATGGGTATTGGATATCATCATATAAATCACCAATACAAAAAGTTCATATCCAAAGCATAATGAAATCATCAATTTAAAGCCAAATTCTTAATACCTATACTTAGATTAAAGAGCTAAGGGGACATCCATTTTTGAAACATCATAAAATCAATGGAAATCATCAATAAGGGACTCCATTCACTTTGAAATCAATAAATTAACACAGCTCATACTTTAATTGAAGCAAAACATTCATAAATTAAAAGACCCAATTTCAATTGAAGTCAAAATTCATCAAAATTGAAAAGGGAACTATTGGGTCTTCATGGTTGGAATAATAACCATGAATCAATCTCACATACCTTTAATTACTCAAGAAGAATCTGAAGAAGAATCTAATTTCTCCAAGTTTCTAAGCTTGTCTTCAATGGAGATTGAGAGAAAATTGAGAGAAACATTTGAAGAGACTCAAGAGATTGAATGAATTAGGGTAATTAGGCTTCAGATTAGGGGTTTTAGGAGAGTTTAGAAAGGTAAAATGACCCTAAGATCAATTAAAATTACAATTTAACCATTAATGAAACAGAGAAAAATAACTGGGAACTGGGGACGCAGAACAGTTACACGGACCGTACAATGGTTCATGGTCTGTAAACTAGACCGTGTGGCTACACTTGGTCACGACCTTGGCTTGAAATTCTTTGGAACTTTTTGGACTAATTCATGGCTGGCTCACCAGCTGTAAGGCATTACACGGACCATGAACTGGTCCGTGGAGCCTCACTTGGCTCGGAATTCTGACCTAGGGTCCAAGCAATTCTATGGACCACTCCAAGGCTTCCCTCACGATCGTGAGGCCTCACACAGACCGTGAAGTGGTCTATGGAGCCTCACTTGGTTCGGGGCCTTGGTCCATCAGCTAGCCCAATTTATGGATCACCCCACGGATGGGCTCACGGGTCGTGAACCCCCACATGGTCCGTGGTCCTTTCATGTAGCCCTGACTTAGCCAACTTTGGCCCTCCCTTTCCAGAATGCGTTCGAGCACAGATAATCTCACCGTTATGGCAATAACTTCCACATACAAACTTAGATTTGAGTGAAACCAATTGTATTGCGAAGATAATCTAAAGAGCTTTAATCTGAAGGGTTGTGGCCTGTATAGTTTATCCCATAAAAATAGATATGGCCATTCAAAGACAGCCTTACCACACGACCTCATCCAAAACCTAACCAACACAATTCCTTTGAACATGGCTACACAATCATCACCCATGACCATCACTAACCAACTATAACAAGTTTAAAACAGACCTTGATCAACCACTACGAAGTTCAAAAACTTTCAGGTCATTATATCATCTCCCCCTTGGGAATATTCATCCTCGAATGGGTTAGAGCAAGGCTTGAAGGATTCAATCAGGCAAGAAACATTATCAACACAACTCATAACGGATCACGCATTAATTTAAAAACCACTCAAAATTCATACCAACACATCGTTTAAATCATTTTTGTGCTCATGTATACATGTAATGTCATAAAACTCAAGAATTAAGGAATTAGGACCATTAGAAAAGATAGAACCTAGTACCTTAGGCTTTAGTAGATTAGAAAAGATAAGGGTATCACTTCATCATGTCAGACTCCACTTCCCACGTAGCGCTCTCCACTTGTTGATTTCTCCAAAGTACCTTGACCAAAGCTACCTCCTTCTTGCGAAGTCGCTTGACTTTCCTATCCAAGATCTCAACCGGCACCACTTCATAAGTCAAATTCTCCTCAACCATCACACTTTCCAAAGGTGCAATCTCCCTAGGGTTACCAATCAATTTCCTCAACATTGAAACATGGAACACTGAATGAATAAAACTCATCTCCTAAGGCAAATCCAACCTATAAGACATATTGCCAATTCGTTCAACAACCTTATATGGTCCGATGTACCGAGGGATCCACTTTCCCTTTTTTCCAAAATGCATGATGCCTTTCATAGGGGATACCTTCACAAAAACCCAATCACCCACATGAAATTCGTGGTCTCTTTATATAACATCTGAATAGGACTTTTGGCAACTTTGAACCGTCCTCAACCTCTCCCTAATTAACTTCACCTTCTTTATAGCCCCAACAACCATGTTTGGGCCTAACAAAAACGCATCACCTATTTCAAACCACCTCACCAGAGATCTACACCTCCTACCATACAATGCTTTGAATAGAACCATACCAATCCTAGTATGGAAACCATTGTTGTAGGAAAACTCAATAAGCGGTAGATGATCATCCCAATTTCATTTAAACTCCAACACACAAGCCCTTAACATATCCTCCGAGGTTTGAATTATCCTCTCAGCTTTTCCATCGGTTTGGGGATGGAAAGCGTTACTTAACTTGATCTTGGTGCCAATTCCCCTTTGAAATGACCTCCAAAAGTGAGAAGTAAATTGAGTACTACAGTCCAATATGATAGACCTCAGGATGCCATGTAACCTTACCAACTCTTGGATATATATCTTAGCATACTCCTCGGCACTATAAGTAGTCTTGATCGGTAAGAAATGAGACAACTTAGTCATTCGGTCAACAACCAACCATATTGAATCAAACTATTTACGAGTACGGGGTAACCCAACCATAAAATCCATATTCACATCTTCCCACTTCCAAGTAGGAATCTCGATATCTTAGGCTAAAATGCCAGGTATTTGATGTTCAACCTTCACTTGTTGACAATTCGGACATTCTGACACAAACTTGGCTATGTCCTTCTTCATACCATGCCACCTATACAACTCTCTCAAATCCCGATGCATCTTAGTTGATCCTGGATGAATCAAATATTGAGAATTATGAGCTTCACTCATGATAACCTCACTTAGGTCGTCAATATTTGGGATGCATAATTGGTTTTGATACTATAGCACACCATCTCCCCCTTGGGAGAAAACCTCAATTTTTCCCTCGACAACCAACTTTTTTAATTCAACCAAGGAAAAGTCTAAATCTTGCTTTGCCTTAACGTCAACCACCCTCGAAGACTTAGATCCTCTTTGAACATGAATACCACCCTCTTCTGAGTCGGTCAACCTAACCCCCAATCTAGCCAACTGGTGTACGTCCCTCACTATCTCCTTCTTCCCTTCATCCATGTGTTACACACTTCCCATGGATAGCCTACTATAGGCATCCACCATGGCATTTTCCCTGTCGGGATGATAGAGGACACTCATGTCATAATCCTTGAGAAATTCCAACCATCTCCTTTGTCTCAGGTTAAGATCCCTTTGTGTGAACACATATTGTAAACTTTTATGATGGGTGAAAACATCAACGTGAACCCCATACAAGTAATGTCTCTAAATCTTTAAAGAAAACACCACCACTGTAAACTCACGGTCATAGGTCAGATAGCTTTACTCATACACCTTCAATTGTCGAGACATATAAGCTATCACCTTACCATGTTGCATAATTACACACCCCAACCCAATCTATGAAGCCTCATAATAAACCACAAACCTATTTAACCCATTAGGCAAGGTCAAAACAGGAGCCGATGTGAGCCAATCCTTCAAAGTCTGAAAACTCTTCTCATACTCACTTGACCACACAAACTTAGCCTTCTTCTGGGTTAACTTAGTCAACGGGGATGCAATGGAAGAAAATCCCTTAACAAACCTCTAATAATAACCGTCCAACCCAAGGAAACTTCAAATATCCAAAGGGATCAACGTTCTAGGCCAATCCTTCACCGCTTTGGTCTTCTTAGGATTAACCTTAATACCAACACCGGACACTATGTGACCAAGGAATGCAACTTATCCCAACAAAAACTCGCACTTGCTAAACTTGGCGAACAACTACTTCTCCCTCAAGGTTTGAAGCACCGACCTCAAGTGATCCATATGCTCCTGCTCACTTCGGGAGTAAATCAGGATGTCATCAATGAACACCACCATAAAACTTTCAAGGAATAGCTTGAACACCCGATTCATGAGATCCATGAACACCATCGGAGCATTGATTAAACCAAATGACATCACCACGAATTCAAAATGCCTATAACGAGTCCGGAAAGTTGAGTTTGGAATATCACACTCCCTTACCTTCAATTAATGGTAACCCGAAAAGAGATCTATTTTAGAGAAATGAGTAGCCACTTGTAGTTGTCCAAATAAGTCATCAATTTTGGGAAATAGGTACCTATTCTTGATGGTCACCTTATTCAACTATCGATAATCAACACACATTCGGAGTGAACCATCCTTCTTCTTTACAAACTATACGGGAGATCCCTAAGGTGAAATACTCGGCCTAATATAACCCTTCTCTAACAAATCTTTCAACTGATTCTTCAACTTCTTTAGCTCAGACGAAGCCATACGATAAATAAGAATGGAAATAGGTTGAGTATTTGGAAGGAAATCTATGCCAAAATCCACTTCTCTATCGGGAGGAATGTCGGGCAAATCTTCAGGAAACACATTAGTAACCACCGAAACTGATTCAAGCATAGGTGACTTACCCTCCACGCCTCTAACCCTTACAATATGATAGATACACCCCTTGCAAATCATTCTCCGGGCTTTGAGGTAGGAAATAAACCGACCCTTAACCACGGAATCACTACCTTTTGCATTCCAATATGAGCTTATTAGGAACTTTGAACTTAACTTGAATAGTTCTACATTCAACTAATGCATATGAGGCATGCAACCAATCCATCCCAAGAATAACATCAAAGTCATACATCTCAAGCTCTACAAGATCACCGGGGAAAACTTTATGCACCACAGAAACAGGACAACCCCGATACACTTTCCAGATGATGATACACTCACCCACGGGAGTATACACTGAGTATGGTTCCCTCAAGGTTTCAGGAATCAAACAAAATATAATATCCAACATAGGAGTCACAAAAGATAAATTTGCACCCGAATCAAGTAAAACATAAGCATCAAAATCAAAGACTTTTAGCATACCAGTCACGACATCTAGAGCTTCATTCATCTCTTGTCGGGCATGAAGAGCATAAAACCTATTATTTCTGAGAGCACCACCCACTTGAGCTTTCGGCTACCCTGACCACCTGGAGCCACTTGATCCTTCTTTGTGTTCTTTGGACAGTAGAAAATCTTATGATCCTTGCTTCCACACACAAATTAAGCACCCGAAGCCTTCCTACACTCACCCAAATGACTTCCCCAAAAAGGAACACAACAGGGAGCTCGTGGACCACCCCTAACTTGTACCTTAGGAGGAGGCGTCCTTTGGTTAGCAAACTTCATGTTCGAACCTTGGCCTTGTTGGAATCGACCAAATCCGCTACCACACTTAGAGTTAGAGTACCCACCTTCAAACTGGGCCCTCTTGGATTCATTCACTCTCCTCTTCTTGAGCTTCTCACCCTTAATTTGTTCAGCATAAGTCATAAGCATGGAGATATCCATGTCCTGAATAAGCATGGTGGTACGACATTCTTTCACAACTAACACAGAGACACCAGAGATGAATTTGTACATCCTTGCACAGGGATCAGTGACTAACAAGGAAGCATACTTTGAGAGCTTAGTGAACTTGATAGAATAGTCCCTCATGGATATGCTACCTTGCTTAAGGTTGATAAATTCAGTCATCTTGGCTTCCCAAAGTTCAAGAGGGAAGAAATGGTCTAGAAAAGCGGACTTGAATTCCTTCCACTCAACCTTAACATCTTCAATCGTTTCCACCAACCACTGATTGTACCACACTTGAGCTACATCCTCCAATTGATACGCAGCTAACTCAGCCTTCACCTCAAAACTGACAACCATAATAGTCAACACCTTCGTGAGCTCATCAATGAACTCTTGGGCATCCTCATCAACCTTTGAACCAAAGAATTTTGGAAGGTTCATCCGGGTGAAGTCTCTCACCTTAGAAGTTGGAGTGCTACCATTTGTTGGATTAGCTAGCCAAGCTTGATTAGCAGCCACCTGGGCCAACATAGCCACCATATTCCAAAATTCAGTGTGAGTCATGTGTTCCTTTACAGGCTCACGAGGGGCTTGTTCCTCATGAATAGGAGCATGAATGGGAAGGGGAGCTCTTCTGGGAGGCATTTTCTGAAAGAGTAACAAGAACACCCCATTTTAGGAAACCTTTCAAAGTAGCTCACAGCACGACATAAAGGACAATGAAGTGAGAAAATTCCTAAAACATCATCATAGCCTCTCACTCATAGGTATGGCGCACATCATACCCATGAACAAGATTCTAATTGACGTAGCATGTTGGACTCTAAGGATCATTTACAAATCTTGGGCTCTGATACCATATTTATCACAACCCGAGGGTAGGGCCTAGATGTAACATGACGAAAGAGAACCTGAGAGTCCTCGATCAAGCAACCATAGCATCATCACACACATCATCAGTTTGGAAGTGTGTAAATGTAACAATAGCACATAATTCAAAGGGATTTTGGGGCTTTGCACTCAAGCTATGGGGATGTTTATGGGAATGGGATAAGCAGGAATCACATAGCACATAGAAAATGCATTCTAAGGGGCGAAGAAATATGACTCAAACTATGGGGGCAAGAAGTGTTACGGACTTTCCACACAAGCACATTCCCAATCCAACAATCACAATAACATAAGTGAAAACAGAAGCATAACATAAGGAACCATTGCCAAACATAGGTAGTCATATCATTGCAATTAACACATAGCATAACGTACTATAGAGTTTGGTATGTCCAACAATGCCTCTACATCAGATGAGATGGGGCCTCAACATATTCCAAGCTCACCCTCAAGTCATGAGATAAAGTAACATATACTAAATACATAAGGTATATGAAATTGGGTATTGCCCTTAGAGTATAGGGCGCACCACAAATAATACTTCCAAGTCTTCGCTAGACATCCAACGGTGGAAGGAAGTCGTCTTCGGTCCCTACATGGTTAGAACATGTGGACAAAGAGTATGGGTTAGCACATATAATGCACTAAGTATGCGGGTATGCCGTTCAAGTGCACATGATCCTACGACAAAGCTAGATGACAAGGGCACACATGGTCCGAAAAGGAGTGCTCATAGCCAAAGGAATTTGTATTTTAATAATATGCCATGTCATGTTGTGATGTATAAAGTGTAAACCTATATACATATCATAGAGGGGATGTGACCTCAACCGACAACATGAGAGACCAAGCAAGTTACAACTTGAAATCGAACTACTTGCAAGGTAGATCCCTAGTCAACCCTTAAACAAGGGGATACATAACAAGTCAATCCCATCAAGGGAGATAATCCATGGTGGTACATGGTTTGATGGAAAGGAATATGGACCCTTGGAGATAGTCCACCCCGACTCCAATCCCTCGGTGCTAAGTCTCATCCGATGGGAATACATATACATATACAAGCCTTCAAAATAGAGATTTGACCTTTCATTCAAAACAATGCATAATTGGTCCATAGGCCAAATCATAATTTAAGTCTTTCCATAATTAGGATCAAAATCCAACAAGAGTTTCGAAAAGCCATTTTCCAAGACCAATGCAATAGGAGTAGCTCATCTACATAGCACATCATATCATGCATCATCATAACATATCATATCATAATGATGTAAACACCCATAATTGCTCAAAAAGCCATAACATAGACTTTATGTGATCACCTTAGTCATTTCCCATAACATATCATAACATGAGGGTCATTCCCTTATCAAGAGTTTCATCATAACAAGCCTTTCATGCCCATGAATGCAATGCATGGATGATCATGAGTAGCATGGGTATTGGACATCATCATTTAAATCACCAATACAAAAAATTCATATCCAAAGCATCATGAAATCATCAATTTAAAGAAAAATGCTTAATACTCATACTTAGATTGAAGATCTAAGGGGACATGCATTTTTTCAACATCATAAAATCAATGAAAATCATCAATAAGGGGCTCCATTCACTTTGAAATCAATAAATTAGCACAACCCACACGTTAATATTTCAATGGAAGTCAAAATTCATTAAAATTGTAAAGGGAACTTTTGGTCTTCATGGTTGGAATAATAACCATGAATCAATCCCACATACCTTTAATTACTCAAGAAGAATAAGAAGAATCTAAAGAAGAATCCAATTTCCCTAAGTTTCCAAGTTTATCTTCAATGGAGGTTGAGAGAAAAATTTGGAGAGATTTAAGATATTGAATGAATTAGAGTAATTAGGGTTCAATTTAGGAGTTTTAGGAGTGTTTAGAAAGACTAAAATGGCCCTAAGATCAATTTAAATTACAATTTAACCATTAATGAAACAGAGAAAAATAATTGGGAACTGGGGATGCAGAATAGTTACACAAACCGTACAATGGTTCATAAACCTGAACTAGACTGTGTGGCTATACTTGGTCACGGCCTTGGCTTGAAATTCTTGGGAACTTTCTAGACCACTTCACGGCTGGCTCACAAGCCGTAAGGCATTACACAGACCGTGAACTGGTTCGTGGAGCCTCACCCTGCTCGAAGTTCTGGCCCAGGGTCCAAGAAACTCTCTACACCACGCCACAGCTGCCCTCACAAACTGTAAGGCCTCACACGGACCATGAAGTGGTCCATGGAGCTTCACTTAGTTCGGGGCCTTGGTCCATCACCTAGCCATTTTTTGGATCAACCCATATATGGACTCACAGGCCATGAACCCCCACACGGTTCATGGTCCTTCTGTGTGGCCTGCCTTAGCAATCTTTGGCCCTCCCTTTCAAGAATGCATTCAGGCACAAACAATCTCACCGTAACGACCATAACTTCTACACACAAACTTTGATTCGAGTGAAACTAATTGCGTTGTGAAGATAGTCCAAAGAGATTCAATCTGACGGGTTGTGGCCCGCACAGTTCATTCTGTACTAAAATAAATGGCCATTCAAAGTCAACCTTTCCACACGACCTCATACAAAACCGAACCAACGCGATTCCTTTGACCATGGCCACACAAACATCACCCATGACCTAACTAACCAACCATAACAAGTTCAAAATAGACCTTGATTAACCACTATGAATTTCAAAATAAATTGGGTCGTTACAACATGTTTTTGGATCAATTTAGTCAAAGGCAAAGAAATCAATGAGATCTTCCAGAAACCATTGCTAATATCCATACACCCTAGGAAACTCCACATATCCAATGGATATAAAGATCTAGGACAATTCTTAAGTACCTTGCTTTTCTTAAGATCCAACATAATTGTATCACCCAAGAAAAATATGGCCAAGAAATGTTATCGATATCAATCAAAACTCGCATTTACTAAATTTGATAAATAATTGACAATTCCTTAACATTTACAATATAATCCTCAATTGATTCATATTCTCTTTCTCACTTTGGGAGTAAACCAATATGTCATCAATAAAGACTACCACAAACATATCCAAGTATGGTTTGAATACTAGATTCATCAAGTCCAAAAAGGTCATGAGAGAATTTCTTAATAAAAATGAAATGCCCAAAACATCAAAGTGGCCATATGAGTCGTGTAAGCCATCTTTGGAGTTTTATAGTTCTCACCCTCAATTAGTGATACCCAATTAATGATCAATCTTAAAAAAGTATCTTCCACCTAGAAGTAGATCAAACATACCATCAATTCTTGGAATAGGATACTTGTTCTTAACAGTAACCTTATTCAATTATCGATAGTTAATAAACATGCAAAGTAAACCATCTTTCTTATGAAAAAACAACACAACAGAATCTCATTGGAGAAATACATGGCCTTATGAAGACCTAATCCAACAAATATTTCAAATTATCTCTTAATTTCTAATGTTCTATTGAGACCAGATGGTAAGGAGAAATAGAGATAGGTTGAGTATCAAGGAGGAGATTTATGCAAAATTCATTTTCTCTTTTTGTAAGGACCCAGACATTAGAAAATATTTTTGATCTGGTGTGCACTGATTTTGCACTCATTTTGTATGGTTAATGATCACCATGAGTCTCCCTATGTATCCATGTTTAAAAGAATTACATTGGTTAAGTTTATTTTAAGAACAATTTGAAGGGTCAACTTTAACCGGTGATATCTCATACCACAGAAAGAACTGGATGGCATATTACCTATCGAATTGAAGCTCTTTGAGTTATCTTTCCAAATCAAATAGTTTCACTTCATTCAGAGTTCACATGAGGAAGTTATGTCTATTTTTGGAAAGGTCATCTCTGTAGGAATTTTATTGCGTTTTTGGGTAGCATGCTTCAAAGAGACCCTATACAGGTCGTGAAGCCTTGAATAGACCATGTAGGGGTCTCTTGGTCGTCAACACCGGTCGTGGTGAAGTGTTTTGTGAAGGTATCGACCTAAGGATTTGTTCTAAATATAAGGTTAACATTCCGGAACTCGCGTCAACTATATAGAAGCCCTCACAGTCCATTAAACCCTTAATGATTTGTGTAGCCTTCCGTGGGAGAAACATTAGCTGGGGTTTTGTCCAAGTGCAGTACCATATACTAGTACATGGTCTATGAGCCACTGCACAACCCATGGTGGTGTCCATCAAATGGTCCCTGACAACTTTTGAGGCTCGTTTCATCAATGATTTATTTATAATTTTGGTAATTTTCTAAGGTCATTTTAGACTTCCTAAGCCCTTCTTAACATCTAAATGGACCTATAATCCTCCATTCTCATTCAATTCAATTCATTACACTTATAACATTCAAACTGTTTCATCTAAAAGCTCTCTTCCAAGTGTGGGTTGAAGGTTCAAGTTCGAATTCAAAGAGATCTTCTTCTTTAATCATTTTTCTTCCTAAAGCTTCTAGTTAATCAAGGTATGTGGGTTTGATTAATGGTCCCTTTCAACCATGAATTCCCCAATTCTATTTTCCTCAATATTATGAAATTCAAGTTTACTTTGAATATGGGTGTTTTAATTGAAAGTTGTTTTGATGCAATTAAAGTAGGGATTGTATTTAATTATTGATTTTAAAGTGAAATTAAGTCCTAATTTGTTGAATTACATAGATTTTGTGAAGGTTAAATTATGCATGTCTGAGGTGCTATTGAAATACAATATTTTTTACTCTTAAAAATATGGAATTTTGGTCTGTTCTCTTATTGATGTTATTAAGTTTGATTATTTTTTATGTTTGTTTTATAGGATTTCACTGTTGGCATAGTTTTTGGGCAAAGTTTTTTGAAGCAGTAAATTTTGATGATCCATGGAACCCTTTATGGGTCGTGGAAATGTTCATTAGCCATAGATGAGGTCTCGTTGTAATTTCCAATAAGGAGTGAATTTTACAGTTAAACTCTACAAAGCAATCAGATAAGTCATAGATCAATCCATGAGTCATATAGTGTGGTCATGCCCTGAGGATCAAAAAGTGGAGAAGTTTTGAAAGGTCATTAGATGAAACCCCCCACGGGCCGTAGAATCTTACACACCTGTGGAGAGGTCTCGTAGAAGTAGCCTCCAAATTTTTGTTGTAGTCCATGATGTGTTGTTGAAATACAACACTTTTGGTGCTTAAAACATGGAATTTTGTGTGTTCTCCATGCGGTGTTAGTAGGTTTGATTGTGATTTTATGTTTATTTTGTAAGATTACAGTGTTGGCAAAGTTTTGGGAAAAATATATTGAAGTTGTTGATTCACGAAATCCTCTATGAGTCATGGAGTAGTTCAGGAATCGTAAAGAAGGACTTGTATCTATTTCAGTTGAGGGGTGCAAACTTAAAGTCAACTCTATGAGGAGGATCCACAAGTCATAGAGTGATGGTCGTGCCTTGAGGATCAAAAAGTGGAGAGGTGAAGAACAATCATTAGACAAAACCTTCCACGAGACATAGAATCTTTCACGGATCGTAGTATGGTTTCATAGAAGCTAATTCCAGAACATTGCCAGAGTCTACGAAACCCCATTTTATGGGCCATGAAATGGGATACGAGTCATAAAAGGCCTCATGTAGCTTGCCGACACAGTTGTCTTAAGTCATTTTGGTTTTGTATTTTACATACTATAAATAGGTTTATAGGTTATCTTTCATTAAATCTTACTAGCAATCATGTAGTTTTGAACAAGTTCTTAGAGGAAAAATATTATTGTGTATTCTTTTACTGAAACTTGTGATTATAATCAAAGATTTGGATTTTGTGTTCTCAATTTTCATCTTTGTAAGTGCTTACTTATGCTTCTTTACATCATAAGTTTTGCATGTATATCAATTATGCATAGCTAAATCAACAACTAAGGTTGTGGGAATCATGATGAACTAGCAAGGTAAAACTTGATAATGTCTAATTCTTGGATGGTATATTAGGGAGTATTAATTATTCTCTTCACTTTAATTACTTTTTAACGGGTGACCAACGTTATAACTTTCCTAGTGTTACTTGTCTGATCAAGGAAGTAACGAATAGAAAAAGAGATAATTAACAGGATTTGATTGAGATATTCTCGTCTAATCCACCAAACTGGATCAAGGGGAGGTTGTACTGGGACTAAAAGTGAGGGTTAGTATAGATATACCAGAAAAGAATTGCATATTTTTTATATCACCAAGTTAGGGATTTATGTATATCTGATATAGTCAGTATTAAGGCCTGCAACTTGATTCTATTCTCTTGAGTGTTGTTATTGATGATCTCTTCTTCAGCATTTCTAACCCTTTCTTCAGAATCCCTTATCGTGGAAAAGATGTCCCCATATTCTTTTCTTGACTAAGCACTTAGGTTTGGGGATAATATCTTCATTTTCATATGAAACACCTATATAGGATTACCACTGATACTACTATCCCAACAAGCTTGAACAGTATTCATAAAGGTCTTGTTCTCAACCCAGTAGTGTAAAAATTTAGTTACACCAAGTGAAGTTCTGGCCATTAAATCCTAGATTCACTAACCCACAAGCTTCAATGATGCAAATGAATTTCAAATTTGTGTTCATGTTGTAGGGTTGTCCACCTTTCTTTTACTCAATAGAAGTAATGACATTAAAATCACCAATAGTACACCAAGGGGTAGTATCATTGGAGAAATGTAACAATTTATCCCATAGAGGTCTTCTAAGATGTTCCCTACACTTTCCATAGATAAATGAAATTAGGAAGGTGTCTGTCTACTCCACATGTTTCCATACACAAGTAACCTCGTGGTCATCCATATCAAGGACCATGCCAGTGAAGTCATTGGTCAAAAGAAATCCATATTTTTCCATTAGGATTGCAAGTTGTGTGGTCCATATTGAACTGAATTTTAAAACTGTTAAGCTAAGAAACATCAGAAAATGGTTCAAGAATAGAAATCAAATAGAGATTATACATCTTCTTGAGTTCTTGAAGTCTTTCTAGTGCCCTTTGGTACTAATGCTTCTAGCATTCCCACATATAACCCTTATAATTAAAAACCTCTACTTCTTGACTTGGTGTCGGGTTTACTAGTATCAGTAGATGCACTGCTAGTTGTATATTTGTTGGTATATTTTTTAATCTTCCATCCCCTCGGTGATGAATCTCTTTTCTATAAATCGAAATTCCTCCTAGTAGTCATTGTGAGTAGTAGAACTAATCTCATCAGCCTCATTAATATTTTCCTTCATTGATTGAGTGCCATGATCAATTTTATCTTCATAATTAATAGCCCCATATTCATCCACATTTTCTGAAAGATTATTTGGCATTGTGGTCAAAGTATAAGGCTCAAAATAATTATCCTTATTAACCTATTCCTGAACCCTTTTTTGCTACCTTTTCTTAATAACATCCCTTCTCTTTGTGCTGATTTTTTTACCAGATTTAGTAGTTGCACTAGTGTTTCCTAAGTCAGAACCAACATCTTTTGCTGAGCACTGAATCATCTTCCTTTTCCTAGCCTATTCAGGGACATAAGAGATCTGATTCTACACATCTTGCTCAATACTTGGCCTGTCCACAATCATCCACAATCGCACTGGAACCTTTCTTTTATCCCTTTGACTGTCTCTAGTACATCACAGATGTTGGGATGGGAACTTTAGAAATAATGTAATAGTTGTAAAATTTACACACCTCAGTAGCTTTCTAGTTTGAAAAATATGTAGAATCCCTTGATTGTTGCCTTAATATGTTCTCATACACCCCCTCCTAATTCTCTATCATTTTTAGCATCTCTCTTTCATCCTCAATCAGTTGTTGATTAAATAGATCAATACTCATTCTTTCCTATATTTCTTCCAATCTCCCTCTACAGTGTATCATGTTTTTGTCAACTGAAGAATAATAAGAATCTAAAAAAAGACACTAGTTGAATTACGGACAGAGAAGAGTTTATTTCCTATGATTTCGACCAGATAAATTCATATGAATATGTTTTTCCTACCAATTATTTATTTATTACAAATTCGAGTCAAACCAATCATAAAATTTGATAGCTTTTATTTGACAACTCCTTAATGTATTTTTTATTTTGTAGGTAAATAAAGTAGAGAGATTAAAAGAGGATGACAAAAATGAATCAAACAGGAATAATAAAGAAAATGGTCCCAAATCCAAAAAACTCAAAGTCAATTGAAAAATGTGAATTCTGTTATACAATACCAATCAAGTGCTAAATTGATCAACAAGTTTAAGATTAAGAGAGAATAACTTGAAAAACAACACAATGATATTGAGGAAAGAGCATGAACCAATAACACATAAAAGAAATAATCTTGAGGGGTCCATTCCATAAGACAAAAAGAGTAAACTATTTAGGCACAAAGTTGTGACTCAATTGTCTTCAATGGAAGAGCTTAATACTTCAGATATGATTATAGGGATAGGACAAAATATATAAAGGTTGCTTCAATCTGGAGATTCTATTCAAAAGAAAGGAGTCAAATTTCCTATGCAAAACTCCAGGTTCCAAACATCTTCAAAGGGAGATGTTAATACTTCTCATGTGATTGATACAACACTAGGTGAAGGAGAGGAACAACATGAAATTCAGGAGCTGCAAAACATCAAACAGGTGAAGAGGAAGTCGATCTTATTGGCCACCAGTCTTGACCAATTTATGAAAGAACAGGAAATAAATGAACAACATGATATTCATGAGCTACAAAACTGCAAACAGGTAAAGAGAAAGTTGGCCATACCGGCTACTGATCTTGATCAGTTTCTGAAAAAACTAAAGAACACGCCTAGGTGATTAAATGAAATATGATAACCACATAATAGATGACGTCGAATTTATGCATGTTCCTCTTATTGATTAACATACTAAGGATTGGATGACCTTGAGGATTAAGAATAAATTGGTGAGGACGGGTGTTTTACGGATGAGGAAATTGACACCAATTGTAGTACAAAAGGTATATCTTAAACTTTGTAAAATTCATTACTCATTATAAATGAAATTTCTTATTTGGAAGTTGTTAAATCAATCTAGGAATACCGGAGAAGAAAAAAGTTCGAGGATAAATAACATGTAAAAATATTGATGCAAGAGATTTGAAAGAAAGAGAGGAAGTGACATTTGATAAAAAAAACAAGCAGTGGGACCAATTGATAAGATTGTGTCTGATCTAACCAACTTTATAGGAACAATTGCAAGAAATCCTAAATTTATCAGCTTGATGTACACTAGTTGGCATGTATTGCTAAATGTTACTAAAAAGCGCATGTGGGAATATGTCAACATAAGAACAATAAACTTTTAGATTATATATTTTATTGTATGCTTATTATTGATTGAAGCTAAATAATTATTTATTTTGCGTAGTCCAAATTCGTAATTTCAATAGAATGAAGTGGGTGATGACAGGTTTTTGTGAAGCTTCGAGACGACACAAGGGAAACATTAAAGAGAGATTTTTTTATAAAAATAGTATTATTGAGGATATGCTAGCAAAATCTCCTAATGACATGCCTGAAGTTCAATTCCGTCAGTTGATCGAGTATTGGAAACATCCAACTATCAAGTCAGGCTCAAATAGTGCATTTTTTTATTTGACATATTTTGCGCCATATTTATTCTTTTGTTTTTTTATTTGTTAATTAATAAATCTTTTTGTATTGAAATTTAAGACATTTCTAAGGTAAAATCTCAAAATAGAAAAAAATAAAAGTGGAGGCATCAAATGAGACCAACTAATTTTCCAAGAGTACGTGTGACATTGGTAATACTTTGAATACACTTTGTAAAATTTGAATTTCATTTTTTGTACTTCATTAGAACATGTTGATGTTTTCTCAAAGAAAATTTCGTGTAATTTGTAGCATGCAACTAAGGAAAACAATGAGTAACCATCAAAGTCTTAAATGTTTATTGCAACTCATACAAAGAAAGATAAAGAGGTCTAGGATGTTACCCAAGTTACTATAGTAAGTCATTTATGGTAGATTAGTGGTGAATTTTGTTCATACTTAAAAAATTTATATTGTGGAGAGTGTGACTTCGTTAAATGAATTATAAACTCATCTTGGTTGAAAAATTAATAGAACTTAAATTTAACTGTGCCATGTCATTTTTTTGGTAGGCTGAACTTCCAAATCATCAAAATACTAGAGAAACACCAGATGATGTATTTAGGGCATTGTTCGGAAAGGAGCAGCTTGATCGACTCAGATGCTATGATAAATTAGTGACAATAAGTTCTCATAAAAGGGAGGAGGAAACTAACAAGCTTAAAAAAGCATGACAATGAAACAACTTCTCTAAAGGAAGAAATGAGAGAAGAAATGCAGAATTTATTTAGTTAATTATTGCAAAACAACCCAAGATTGAATGTTCAAGATATTCCAGGGTGTGTCGAATCTAAT
Organism: Solanum aculeatissimum; assembly: GCA_038996855.1. Taxonomy (NCBI): domain Eukaryota; kingdom Viridiplantae; phylum Streptophyta; class Magnoliopsida; order Solanales; family Solanaceae; genus Solanum; species Solanum aculeatissimum. The sequence continues at coordinate 10,469 of JBCEWC010003072.1, read as the reverse complement.
ATTATTTCACAGGTTGATGTAAGTAGTGCACAAGTTGTGAGAGGCCAAAATCATCCACATTCTTCTGAATCAACTCATGCTTTAGTTCGTAATACAAAAGGTATTTTAGATTTCATATTCATAAGAAACTTAGATATAAAATATATTTTACCAATATTTCTTTTTTCTGAATAATAAGTTAGCTAATTTGTATCCTAAAGAACTATATCTTATAAGATTGTGAATTTGTGAGAGTTGGCTAATTAGTCTTCTAAATTTCTCTGAAAGCCCTCTTTGTGATAATTGGTAATAGAAGAGATAAAATTGTCGAATGATTGTTTGTTTAGTCGTTGATTGATTTTGTCACATAGCTTTTTGATCCTAAAAGCAGTCAATGCACTCCTCAAATATTAGATCCACTGTATGTAGTAAAGCCAACGTATCATTTGTTGTCAATTTGTATCCCAGTGCACTCTTTTCCCTGCTAATTGTACTGAGATCGGTGCAAAACATTTTGATGTTGATGAAAATGGTGTACAATACATGATATTGTGCCATGTAATAATGGAAAACATGGAACTGGTTTCTCTTGGATTAAAGCAGTTCCATCCTAGTAGTGAGAATTTGATAATGGTGTTGATAGCATTGAAAATCCAAAGTGTGTTGTAGTATGGACTATGAATATGTGTATACATATATTTCCCAAATACTTCTTCAGTTGATACCAGAGACAGAATTAAACATATTCTAAAGGGTTGTTGCCACTGGACAGTTCATAAACAAGTGATTCACTGATTCCAGGCTATTGAGGCACATGAAACATCTATTTACTAGCTGAAGTTTCCTCCTATTTAGGTTGTTCCGGGTTAGGATAGCATTCCTGAGGATAGTCCAGGTGAAATACGTGATTTTAAGGTGTAGTGTAGTCTTCATAATTAGTTTTCATGGCCACTGATCTTCAGGTTTTTTGTAGAGCACAACTTGTTTTATCCTTCCTTCACTGTGTATATTCCTTTCTCAGAGCTGCCGCATTTTAAGCTATTAGGCAGTTGAGGGGACATTGAGGCTCCTTCTAGAGTTCTTAAAAACTCAAAACACTCATTAAGGTCCCGGTCTTGAAAATGCTTCCTAGAGAGCTCAACTGAGGGGCACTGGTACTTCATCTATCTTTCCTTCTATATTTGGTTTCACTACCTCTTTCCAGATACTTGTTGGTTCTTGAGCATATTTCCTTCACCATTTCATTAAAAGACTCTTGTTGTGCTTCTTTCAATCTGTGATTCCCAGACCTCTGTGCTGCTTTGACATAATTAAATTTTCCCACTTCCCATCAAGTTGGAACTCAGTATTAGATAGATCCAAATAATTCTTGCTAGTAGTGTTGTTTCTGACAAGAGAGGTATCAAGGCATTTTGTACTATCTGACTACTCTCCAATATGATTACTATATCTGCTTCTATGACTTGTTAATATCCCACTTCACCTATCATGGAAACAAACATTTTCATGCCATTTAAAGTTTCAATCTTCCTACTTTATGAAATGAGAATCTGAAGTTTTACTAATGGGTAGTGATTGTCACTAAAAATAGTCAAGAAGATACCTTTAGCACATTCACTTTCACTGTTAAGTTGTGTCTTTGATTGTGATATATGACAAGTCTCATACTTTACACACAAAGTGATACCACAATCAATAACAATATCAGTAAGCATATCTCATCTTTTCCTTACCCTGTTTGACATTTTGATAGCTTTGGTATTATCTAGAGAAATTTCATGATCAAATTAGTTTGTTATGTCATGAATCTCCTGTCCACTTTAGGATGATATAATAAAGAGCATATCAATAATTCAGCTATCCCTCCTTTGGCTTCACACAATAATTCAGTTGTCCCACCTTTGGCTGCACGCTACAATTATTTCCTAATTCGACACATTGAGTAGTAAATTCATTCCTATATCTTGAGGTAAAAATCTCACAAAGCTCATGTAGTTCTAGTAATTTTCCCCATCTTAAAGCTGGAAAAATCAAGCTTGAGATTGCCTCAGCTAGGTCTTCAAGATATTCCCTGTTTAAACATATGTGAAAACATTGTTCGATAGATTGATGCCTCAATCTAGCTAGTTGCAGATTTTGATAAGATATATACAAGTAAGTAGTATATATCTTGACACTTGACTGGTTTAGTATTTAACTTGGACTCTCCTTCTAGAGATATAAAATTGGTTTTGTTTGGGGAGTTGTTCACAAGCAGAGGTTGAAATGGTGTTCTATTTATTTTGTTCTTCATTATAGTTACCTTTGGTCTAGCCTTATTTCTGGAATCAAGACTTGCTAATATATCTGCTCTTCAAGAACAATCTCATTCAAAAACAAATTTTGAAATGATTTTTATTGTTGATATCTGCTCTGCAAGGTCTTCAATGACACTCATTTAAGGAAAAACACACTCCTTAATAAGATGTTATTCATATATAGGGCTCGAATATAAGTTCTTGATGACTTGTAGATGAATTGTTTATTATGAGTTTATTCTTCCTTGACTATTGTAATGAGTTGATTTGGCTTGTGTGTTCTAGTCTATGGTTCAAGAAAATATATATTTACTCAACCTTTTTTGCTTATGCCTTTTCTTTATACCTGAAATCTGATTGCTTTTCATTTGTTGAGCATGATTTCTCTCTACGTTTTTAAAAAAAAATTTTAATGTGTAGGAAAATGCTAGGGATCAAATTTGAATGGTGGCCACAAGCCAATTTGATTTATTGAAGTGAATGATAGAAAAAGTTTTTGAACTATTTTTAGTTAAATACGTTTGATTTTGTCGAATTCATTGCAAGTATACACATCTTTAAAATATGGTCTTATAAGAATTTGTAGTACAAGACATTATTATTTGATGTTTATTGAAAATCTATCAATTTCATTATTTGTAAGTAAACCTAGTGATTGATATAATTTATAAAGTATGTGCATAATTAGTATATACAGAAATAATTTTCAATAAGTACTATTTTGGCATCTAAATTTTTTAGTCAATATTGCAATGCTTCAAATTTGTAGCCATAGGAACGTCAACTATGACATGGACATTAGCAAAGGATACACTTTAAAGTGTTGTTGTAGAGATGCTATAAACTGCTATGCTTCAAAAGCGTAGCCAATAAGTACAAAAAAGCCATGCCTAAAAATATAGTTATATGAAGTAAAAGTGTTACTATATGAAGTATTGCAAAGAGTGACTTTGGTATCTTGTAGGACATACTTTTAAAGTGTAGATGATGAGTCAACACCTAAAAAGTGTGCCCTAATGCCAAAGGTTATGCTTCTTTAGGCCACCCCTGCAAAAGCATTGCCTAAATGCAAAAAGTGTGGCCTTTGATTAAAGACAACATTTTTTCATAGTTTAGGCCATACTTAGTCGAGGTGGTTAAAAGTCAAAAAATGTTGTAGTGCTCTTTGCTTAAGGGAGGAAAAAACCACGATATGTACTCACAGGATTTCAACCTAACTCGATTTATCTTCAAGAGATCAAAGCTTTGGATTACAACCTCTTGTAACCGAGGAACCTAAAAGATCCCTTTAACCTCATTATGAAAACTCTACCACAAGTACGAGCCAACTAAGTAGCTACTCTACTACCCACTAAATCGACTAACTCTAGCTACTTTATACTTCAACACTCCCCATAGCTAACCCTAGCAAGGAGGAGTAAAAAACTTGCTTAAAATATCGGATCCCTTTATAGATTAGGAGTCAATTCACAAAATGCAAGCACCATTTAAGCATAATGAAGCACACAAAGTAAATTACATCTCCGATTTTGCTTAGTGTACTACTCTAGAGCCTCACCAATAACACTCACTCTGTGTGTGTAAAAACTTTCAATAAAGGTTGGGTATATGTACCAAACATCATCACCATTTGGAGAAATTTCATTGGCCAGACAACTGCTACAGAGCACGCTGATGCACACCAACAAATAAAAAATATACAGGTGCACAGTGTATTATTTGCTGGGTGTCGCTTTCAGAATCATATAACATATGGGACCATGTCCCTCATCTTTTCCTTATTCCAATAGTTTGTTAAATCATCAAAATATCATAACATCAATAACATCATAAAGAGGGCTTTACAATAATGCATAGCATTCATTGGATTTCAAAGAGTTTTATAACATACTAGATAGCCCTTATCATTCATAATATTTATAACTTTGCACACATATAGTAAAACCTCTTCATCATACATGAGATACTGCATCATTTGAGCCTAATTCCCAAACATGGTAGGTTCATGCATAAAAACTTAAAATCATGAAATTTCAAGAGTAATTGATGTCACTCAAACTACACCTCCAATTAAAGGATAAGCTATCATTATCAAAATATATAACCTAACTAAGGTCAGGGTCTATCCCATAGGGAATACAGTCTAGACCTGGAGTAATTACGAGTAGTTCAAGTTGAATTAACATACTTAGGTCTCCAAAGGGGGGGATTTATTTGTAGTAAGTAAACCAAAAGTAGAAGCAAGTGTTGTAAAATCAGTGAGAGAAGTAACTAAGGTATTGTGTCCCCCATGAATTCCTAACTTAGTATCAACAAATATTTGTAATATTTTCCAGTGTGTAGCATACTGAATGATAAGTTAAGTTTACCAAACCTTTTGATCCAGGCGAGAGGTAAATTTCACTACATGATTTTATCCATCTCCGCAGTGTGACATTACTAGCCCTTACACTTTGTTCCAGTACAACCGCCCCTTGATCTAGATAAGTTGATTAGATGAGAGGGATCATGTCAAATCCTATTAATTAATCTTTTTTCCTATTCATTACTACCTTGATCTAGTCAGTAAGAATTAGACGGGTTCTAACGTTGGCCACCGTTAAAAAGCATTCATAACGAAGAGAATTAACTTATACATGCATGCACACTTTTTGAAAATTATGCATTATTTTTACCTTGTTACTTCTTCATGGTTCCCACAACCCTAGTTGTGGATTTAGCTATGCAAGGTCATTCTAGATGAGGAAATCATGTTATAGAATAGCATAATGAAGCACTTCCAAAGGTAAATTAAAGAACAAGAAATCTGAATTCTCCACATGAAATCAAGATGTAATAATCCCAATGTAAAAATCACAAAAGATGAAGTCTCCAAGTTTCCCTCTCTTCTCTTTTGTGTCTCTCAGTAATTTCGTGCGTAAAAAATCTAAAAAACTCTATTATAATAAGTAAACTGTAAACCAAAAAAAAAGGAAACCTAGATTTGACAACTTCTATGGACAAGGTTACAATTTGTATAAAGAACCACAGACTGTACCTGGGCTTTGTGTTCCACAACTTCCAAAAATAAACTTAAAGAAGAACTTCTTATGGACCATCTTTTGACTTACGGCTTGTGAAGGGTATCGTTTGAAAACTTTTTTGAAACTCTTCAAAATTTGATCCTCCAAGCATAAATCTAGTACACAACTTATGAATACATCAATGACTCATTTGATAGTTCATGGATGTAACATTTGAAACTTGGTCCTTCACTGGATCTATCTCACAAAGCTTTTCTAGGGCTCGTGGATTGAACCATGATGCGTAGAGTAGCCTATAAATCTTCAAAAACTTTAATTCTATGGAACTTTTCCAAAACATATACTGAATCATGTAATCTTGAAAAATAAACATAAAAACACATTAAACCAATTAACACCGCTTTGAGAACACACAAAATTCCAAGTTTTAAGCATCAAAAGTGTTGTCTTTTGGTAGCACATCAACACCCTCAACTTTAAATTGTTGCTTGTCCTCAAGCGACAGACTCAATCTACATAAGAAGTTTAGAAACACAAAGACCTCAATAAAATGTATATTTCATCTCTAAATCAATCATAGATACTCAAACTAACACATCAGTGCATATCAGACAATTATCAAGCAAACCAATGCAGATTAATATATGTGTCAGTTCAACTATGACAAGCAATGTAACCACAGATAAGCCATAATCACTAAAATAACCTAGAATCAACAGTGTATATCCAGTGTCCTTAAAAAAAGAAGTCACATATCTCACTTGCGATAGTATTTTCAAATTCAATGCTTGGGACTAATAAAATAACTCATACTAAATTGATATTCAAATACTGTTCTCAATACCATATGCTTTCCCCTATACTCATGACCATGACCTTTGACTACTTTGATTAGTATCACTATAGGACTTTCTTGGCTTGTAACGTAGGCTTAGGGGGCTTTGGTATGATGCTTTGGGATTATAGTGACTAATGGCCTTCTTTGATGCTACGTCATTCAACACTTTTGCCCTACCAACACTGTTATTTTCAACTCATTCTTCCCTCTTCCTATTTCAGACCTTTTTGAGTGCTTTACTCAAACTTTTAACCTTATTGCCTTTTGTTTTTAACATTTTTTTTTATTTTTACCTCATTATTTAGGTATCTTTTCATTTTTCCTACACCCATTGCACATTTGTCCCCTCTTTCATGTATCACTAGGTTCCACCCCATTCAGTGTGCTTTCCTTACACCAACCACCCTCAACTTAAACTTTTGGCCAGAGTTGAAGTGCACAATATCCAACCTATGAACCAGGACTTCTTTTGGTAGCCACCCTCAACATAGGTTTTTTGCCTATATCAAGGTGTAAAATATTCAAGGAAGGACCAGGGCGAAATTCAAGAATTCAAATTCAAAAAGTCTTGGTTACTTAGGTGTTTAAAAAAAAAGGCAACATGTAAAGCTCAAATATTAGGACCATAGGATACATAAAGCATTTTGTTAGTTATTTAGGCTAAGAGGACTTGTATGAACAACAACCTAAGATCCTTTGCTAACCAACAAACCTACATTCTCAGTCATGTAGTAGGGCAACTTCTAAATTAGAACACATCATAAGAATTTTTCAAAGAAGCTCACACACACTTGGCATTGAATACGCTATCAACATAGACTCTCAGATCATGATTTTCATCACATTTCATAACATTCACATGGTTGTTGTCAAAACTTCCTAACACAAAAATTTGATAGGCATTGTTTTTAAACAAAAACTAACATATGCCACAGACTTTAGTACAATCTGTTACTAATACTACTTACACATCCTAAATGTGTCGAATCAATAGAAAGTAAATGTCCTTAGGGAAAGAACGTAGGCAAGAAAACTCCTCAGACTCAAAATTAAGATAGTTATAGGTCTTGGCCGAGGACTATAACTACCCACACCCCATCAAAACTAAATTTTATTGTCCTCAATGCAACAAAAAAACAAAAAAAAGAATAGGTGTAAAAAAGAACATACCTAGGCACCTAAGCGCTAGTCTCCGACTGTGTCTGACCACCCTCAACCTTCGTGGTGGTCTCCTCAATAGTATCAGCATATCAGAAGGGTCCAACAACCCTCATCCACTAAATCTCATGAGTCTGTTGGGCCTTTTCATATGCAATGGAGCCCTGCCTAGCAGCCTCCAACTATTTTATCTCTATCAATTCTGCATCTCGTCTCAATGGATTTGGATCATCATCCTCAAGACGAGCACTCTTCCCAAGGGCACAGATTAGTGCCTCCTCAGGAGCAAGTAAATCAACAACAACCTTAGTAGTTTTAGGCGGAGGAAGCACAAGTTGTGATGATGCAGTTGTCCTCATCTTAGAACAGAGTTGTTGGATCTCTTATCGAATGGTTGTCAAGTCAGTACGCTAAGCTGAACTGAGGCTTTGCTTCACTCACCTCTCAAATGCATGGATGTGACCATGCACTACAGTAAGCCTCTCTTGAAGGGTAGCTGATAAGTGTGTCTACATATGCTCCTTGACCTCCAAAATAGCATGGATAACCCAAGTCCTGATTTGCTATAGCAACTAAGTCAACTAGGACTCAGTGCAACCATGTCGCTACGCCAGGGCTTGGATAGATGTCATAGATATTTATAGCATGCCAGTAGAGGTAGGTTGTATGGGCATGACCTCTGGTACTGTCATGACCCGGAAGTAGGGCCTAGATGTGACATGGCGAAGGAGACCCGAAAGTTCTCGATCAAGCCATCATAGCATCATCACATACATCATCAGTTCGGAAGCGCAGAAAAGTAAAAACATAACACATAATTCGAAGGGAAATGGGGCTTTGGATTCAAGCTATGGGGATGTTACCGGGAATGGGATGAGCATGAATCACATAGCATATAGCAAGTATTTCTATGGAGCGGGTAAGTAGGACTCAAGCTATGGTCGCATACCAGGTTAGGGGACTTTCCACATAAGCACATTCCCAACATTCACAATCCCATAAAGATAAGCATAAGCATAATTGTAACATCATTTCCATAACATAAACCCTAATAGTCATAATATCCCAAAATATGCATAATACAATGTGTAAGAGTCTAACATATCAAACATAGCCTCTACTTAGATAGAGCAGGGCCTCGACATAATCTGGGCTCACCCTCAAGTCATAAAGAAAGAAAGTAAAGCAATAAAAGATGAGGAAAGTAGATATTGCCCTTGGACAAAGGGCTCACCATAAGCAAGTAGCTTCAAGAGATCACTCGTCGTGCAAAGGTAGATAGAGATCGTCATCGGTCCCTACATGGTTAGAACATGTATACAAGAGTATGGGTTAGCACAATAAAGCACTAAGTATGCGGGCATGCCAATATGTGCACATGCGCCTATAGTGACCTACATGGCAAAGGCATATACATAGAAGAGAATATATGAAAGACCAATATATCAATATGCCACGATGATCATGATGGATGAAATGCCATAGTGCTCATAGTATAGTGGGGATGGAACCATAACTAACATCCAAACGCATGTGAGCTACAACATGAACTTGCCCAATGAGGCTCCCATTGGATCGGAGAAGATTACTTGCCAAAGGTAATCTACACCACACCTTACGGGCCTCCCATTTTGGTGTGATGGCCACCTTCCTTATGGGTCTCCCATTTCGGAAGGATTTACATAACATAGCATATCATATCATATCAAAACATACCTTACGGGCCTCCCAATTTGGTAGCAACCTATTGTAGCACATAGTTTCGGGAAAGGAGTGGGACCCTTTGGGATAGCCCACTTACTACTCCAACTCTTCTCGGTACTAAGTCATCATCCCACAAGAATACGTATACATATATATATGCTTTTAAAATAGAAACTTGACACTTGAACATCAAATCATGCATACTTGGGATTAAAAGCCAAACATTCTTTCATTACTCTTATGCATACTTAACAAGATTCAAACACATTTCATAATCATGCTTCATGGGCTAAAAAGCAAAACAATTTTCATGTCAAACTTTATGCATAAGAGTAGCTTCATACTTGTCATACTTGTCATATCATATTGGTGCAAGCACCCATGTTGCTCAAAAAGCCATATCATAGACTTAGTGTGATTAAAACTTAGTCATAACCCATACTTTTTACAAATCATAGTCATAAACATGTTTGGGACTTAGCCACATACAAAACCTTCATCAAAATATCCATAATAATGCATGCAATGCCATGAGTAACAATGAGGATAGCATGGGTACTAGAATTCATACTTTAAATTCAAATCAAGAGTAACTCATGAGAAATTCAAGTCAAAACAACCTTCAAAACATCATTTAGACACTACCCATACATAGTTCAAGAGTAAAGAGGACATGCATAACTTGATCTTTATCAAAGACATTAAACTTCATAGAATTGAAACTTTAATCAACTTTAAATCGCCTAATTTCTACAGCCCACAAATCAATTCAATTAAATACTTCAAAATTTAAGGAACCCAACATTAAAGAAATCCAAAATCGAAATTTAAACATGAGGGCTCTTGGGTCTTCATGGATGAAAGAAAATCCATGAATCAAACCCACATACCTTGAAATTAGTCAAAAGAATTAAAGGATTTCACAACAAGAATGATCTTCCCCAAATTTCTTCAAGCTTTCATCAATGGAGGTCAAGAGAATTGAGAGAATTTCAAAATGAGTTGAGGCGTGTTAGAATGGTTGAAAAGGGTTTAGGGTTTGATTTAGGGGGTTTAGGAGACCTTAGAAAGCCTAAAAGAGGCATAGGATTTAATTAAATTATGAATTAACCATTAATGAAATGGACTAGTTCACTGGAAATAGGGTCTCACAGAAGGGATACAGTGCCCGTCAACAGGTACACGGGTCGTGTACTTGCCCATGTAACTTCACTTGATCTCGTCTTCGGCTTGAACTCTCGGGGAACTTTCTGGATCACTCAACGGGTGGTCTCACGGACCGTGTAGCGGCTAACGAGCCATGTATTGGTCCGTGGAGTGTCACTTGGTGTCACGACCCCGATAGGGGGGCCTAGATGTGACATGGCAAAGGAGGACCCGAAGACCCTCGATGAAGACATCATAGCATCATTACACTCATCATCGGTTCGAAAACGCAGAAGCTAAAGCATGTAGCACATAAGCTCTAAG
>JBCEWC010003071.1:0-31681 GCA_038996855.1 Solanum aculeatissimum | reverse complement strand
TAATTTTAGGAGTGATTTTAGGGTTGTTGAGAAAGAGGTGGTAATGGAAAAGGAATGAATCTAGTGATGATAGAGAGTAATAGAAAAAGAGGAATTTTGGAAACTTTTAGAATTGGTAGGGAATATTTGAAAATATGATAAAATAAGATGTGTAATTTGGTAAAAATTCCCACAAAATAAGACCTGAAATAGTATATTATGTTTATATAATTGGGCAAATTACATATATAAACCCAAAAGTAAAAAGTTTATAAAAAAAAAAAGAGCTCGTGTTTTATTTACATAAAAATTAGCCAAAATCAACGAAACTATACAATATAGTTTGTCAAAAGTTATAAAAAGTATACACTATCATATAATGTATATTACTTATACATGAGCTATACACTAAATATACATTATGATATACAAATATACACTGACTATATATGCCTATACAACGAGCTAGGGCTATTTTTTTTGTAATTTTTAAGTTTAGTGTCTCTCGGTGTAGTTTACCCTATATAATTTATACTATGTTTTATTATCAATGAAACATTAGAAAATTATGTATTAGCTATGGGAATTTTTCAATAATCACTTTCTTGTATTCAAATTGCAAGAGAAGATAGGAGATAATTTTAAAAATACGACATTCTTTTAATCACATGATGAATTTTTTTTAAAAAAAATTGTATGAACACCTGATTTTTGAATCGTCATTTAAATGATATATGTAATGTATAAAAATTTACAAATTTATAAATTTATTCGCACTGAAATAATTTTAAATATACGACGTTTGAAATTACACATAGATGAAATTCAAACATATGCATATGGCTCATTTTTGCTTAAATTTTAGACTGAAATGCTTGAACTTCAACCATCAATTTATAATTAGCTTATTTTAATTTTTAGTGGCAAATAAATACAAGTATAAATAAACCACAAATTAAAGATACTTTATGATCAATTGTCTGCCATTTTTAATTATACGGCAAAAACACCTCCCACATGTTCAAACCCTATGGTTTATATATTTTTCTTTTTTCTTTTTTGTTCACACAAAATCTCAAAATTATTTATTTGGCTAAGAAAATAGAAGAGCATGTGTAAATAATTAAATTAATCAACATTTTAAGAGACACTAGTTTGTGGAGTTGGTCATTAATCTCATCAAGTATTTAATATTCAATTGGATTTGACTTTTTTGACAATTTTTAAGGAAGAAATTAAATTTATAATTAGCAAGTGCTTTTTCTTTACAATCTAAAATGACGTACTTTATTTTCTTTGCTTAAATAGTATTTCTTTATATGTAGTGGAATTAATCACTTTTTTCTACATTGTTTTGTGTGTGATGTAGGTGTCCATCAATCATAGGTAATATAAGAATTTAAAATTTATAAATTCTGAACTTGCCATTAAATTCATAGGTCGTTATAGTTATGAAAAATTTCATTTTTCAATATATATATGAAATGTGGAATTAATATATAGATCCGATTGAATTCTTAACAAAATATAAAAAGGGAAAATTATGCGGCTAAATAAATATATACTAGTTAATTAGCTAACATAGCTATAGTTTGAATTAATTATAACTCGCGGTAAATATCTAGCTCTAATTACAGTTTGAGTTTTGTATAATTCGCACGATTTATACAAACGTTGTGCGTGAATTAAATTGTATAGCAAAATATCCAAACATTGCAAATTGTATAGCGAATTATACAAATGTTGTGCACGAATTGTATAGCGAACTATACAAATGTTATACAAAAATTGTGAATTGTATAACGAATTATACAAACATATACAAATGTTGCACGAATTATAAAAATGTTGCTATAACTATAGTTACAAAATGTAATTACCCAAACTATAGCTATGAAGCATAATTAAGATATTTTTGAGTGATTATACGTGAAAATTCCTCATATAAAAATTAAATTTTGAATCCATCTCTGAACCGAGTCATAATCATGAGATAATCACATTAATTAATCTTGGAATGTACTCTATCTTCACTAGTTGGTTATTTTTTTTCCTTCTGGTTAGGTAACTTTTCTCTTTCAAACGTTGGCAACAAATTCATAGCATGCATTGATTAAATGTCAAAATAGAAAATTAAAAAAAAAAGTCTATATACGTATTATTAAAACAACTTAAAACTTATAAGCAAGTCATTTTTAAATTAAATAGACATTGAATTATTGTTTAAGCAATAACAAATTAGTTGATATATTTCTTTTCCAAAATTGATGTGTTACAATGATTTAATAAATCAAAATCGTTCATCGTCAAATTCCTTCAATTCACTCATCTTATTCTAACGACGTTATCTGGTCTATCGATTTTTACTCAATTTTACATCGAACATTCATCGAGTTTTACCCTCGATTATTTTATCGACCTATTTTTAGGTAGTGATATCATATAAAGTTATAAAACAAATGAAAAGTTCATATTGTTTAATTAGGAATATTAAATATATTATCACATGTATTACGTATGGACACAACTTTGAATTAAAATAATGTGCATTATTTTATTTTATTTTATATATTTTTTTATATTAACGTGGAGTTTCAAAGGTGGCTAAAGTGCACTAACAAAAAAGATGCACATTGTTAATTTCTTCTTGTCTTTTTTGCAGCCATTGCTTTCATCACATATTGAAAATTACATATCTCTATAAACTAAAAATAAGATAGATTGTATAGCTACCATGCAATTATTTTCAACATATTTTTCTCATTTTTTCGATTCAATCGATAAAAATATTTCGTTCAAGTAGTTGTATATACTACTTGTATATATATATGTTCAAGTAGTTTATGTATCAGCAGACGATATGACATGTTGTTTTTGCTATGACATTTGCGTATTTAGACGAGTGATTCTTTTGTTTTTTCTTTTGAATCAATAAGTGGCAACATGAACTGTGGTTATGTGATATAATATTTGATCTGGTGATCATTAAAGTAGATTGAGAATTATTAGGATTCGAATTTATATATATCTCGTTTGAAATGAAGAAAGAAAATAATACTATGTGATGTTCAGTTGAAATCTTGATTAATAAAGGAACTTATTATATATGTTTCGGAAACAACATCTCTATCTCTATGAGGTAGAGGTAAGGTATGCGTACATTTTACCCCTCTCAGTTCCACTTGTGAAATTTCACTGAATATGTTATTGTTTACCATAACTATAGAGGGAAAAAAAGATTTTTAAGAATCACTAGTTACAACATCAACAACATATCCAGTGAAATTCCACAAGTGGAATTTGGGGAAAGTAGAATATACGCATACCTTACACTATCTTATAGAGATAATAAAGAAAATGTTTCCGATAAACCCTCCTATCAAAAATCAAGCTTTATAAGCAGAATCTTATTGTAGCAAATAGATTTGTGGACTTACAATTTTGAATATAAGTTTGTTGTACACGTGGCCTAACCAAATTCACAATCTTAAAATGTTCAAATATATATATTCAATGTTGTAATAAGATATAATGAGAAAGATTAATTACTTGTATTGACTTGACTTTTGAGGGCATTCAAAAAGGAGATTCATGTCATTGTTCTATGTATCTAGTGGAGGCAAGCCAACAAATCCACATTCATTAATTCCCATGGAAACTCTATTACTAATACTTATAATTCAATATATAACTATTTAAATGGTTGCTTATCATATAGAATGTACTTTACAATTATTTCTATTTTAATTGTATAATACTTCCTTCGTTTAAAAAAAATAACTTTTTTTTTAGTCTGTTTTAAAAGACTGATCTATTTTCTTTTTTAGTAAAACTTTATTTCGAACTTTTGAAGTGATGTGTTTAACACCACAAGATTAAAAGGTATATGCATTTGACATAACTTTAATTTAGGACTATCAGATTGAAAACTCTTTTTCGTCCTCTTAAACTCCGTGCCAAGTCAAATCAGAATTATAATTTTATGACAAAGTTGATTCATTTAAATGTATGCTAGGACTAACTTTTGATATTAAAAGGTTAATTCCATCAAAGTCTATTACTTACTACTATCTTAATATGGAAAGTTAGGAAGCATGAGGTAACCAAGTTGGGGTTTCTTTCAGACTATTTATTTATTTCAAAAGTCTATACCTACTAAATAACTTGATAAACATGCAACTGATTAGAATCCTTTTTAATTTGTTAGGAAAAGTTTGTTACTCCAAGTAGAATCTTGTGGTTTCTTTTTGACATTCATTTCTAGGTAAGCTTCATGGAGTCAAATTAGGGTTTTTTTTTGGTTCAATACATCGATAATTGTTATCCTCGTATAAAACTTGCAATGGAAAAAACAGAATACAAAAAACGTTTAAGAATTTGAGTCCACAGAATTCACTGTGTATCCTTAAGGAATTTAATTCCCCCACTGTACCCGAGATTTGTGAATTACTTCCTCCCAGGATAAAACAGATTTACAATTACAGAATAGCAGTACCTCAAACTCTGTAATTTTCAACGAATTCAATATACCAGAAATGGCTTCATATAGATTCGAATTTTGTAAGAAGAAATATGCAGAAGAAGAGAAAATTTCACATCTGTTTTGAATTAATAATTAATTAATAATTCACAAATATCAGGAAAAGGAAGATTGATTAAATAAATTTTATCCAAAAAATATATCAATCAAATCATTTGCCGAAGCCGTAGCCGTAGCAGAGATGAGCAAGCGACGACAACGACGACGGCGTGAGTGGGTCCCCTTTACTTGACTCTTTAAGAGTTAGAGGAAGTGTATCCTAATATAAGAATCCCATTTTCCTCTATTTTTTAGATGAGGGAGAAATGACTATTCATTTTCCTTAAATAACTCTTCATTTCCCTTCATTGGTTCCCCACATTTTTTCTTTGTCTTTCCTTCTCCATTTTCCAATTCACACTTTACTTAGACTCAACAATAACATCTTAAATTTATGAACGAATTTCAATTAGATACTATCCAAGTATGGGTTGTTCTGTTGAGCATGCGAACACATGATTATATATTTATATTGGATGTTTTTTATTTCAAATTTCATCGGAATAACTTTTTGCATGTGACCTTAAATGATTGTTACATAAATAAGTTAAGTACATATAATTATATGTCGCATCCTTTAATTATATGCATTAGCCTCAATAAACAATAAACCTTCATGCTTGTCCAATTGAGATTGATATGTATCAATAATTAAAGAAGATCTGACATATATATTTTATGTAGTTAACTTAACTATCTATAATAGACACTGAAAGTGTTTCAGTGTCTATTAAGAAGACTTTATCATGCGTTCAGATGCTCAATTGAGACAACCCATATATAATTCAGATGTCTAAATAATGTTTACCGACAATTTTAAGGGATTGTTGATATATATTAAATGTTTTTCTTTTACTTTTTTTTTCCCAATAAATGAACACTTACCAACCAATAGGTAAGTATTGGTAATTACTATAAGCTGTAATTGGTGTATATAACTATCAAGTGTCATTGTTTTCTTTGGTGGATCAACTTCCTTAGGTAGCTTCACGTTGAAAATTAGACCAAAAAAATAAGGCATATTATTAATTATAGCTTCTTTCAATTCTCTCCTTTTAATTAGTTTTATAAACTTATTTATTTATTTGTGTGTTTAAAATGTAGTTTTGAAGTAAAACATGGACTTGAAATTTCAATCTATTGGCTCATTCAGTTAGGAACAACAACATATTCCGTGAAATTTCGTGAAATCTGAGGAGGATAGAATATACGCACACCTTATTATTACCTCATAGAGATAAAGAGTTAGAAACAATGTGACTCTTTTTTTTTTTCACTCGATCTAATTTAAAGACGGACTAATTAAAAAGTTTCACTTCAAAAATTAAACTGCTAAAATCTCCAATAATAAACAACGTGGATCATTCATTCAGTCACTGGAGTCGTCTTACTTGTACGTGGGAAAAAATAATTGGTTTAACGTGAAATACAAGTTATGAAAAGAATTGGTTTCAATTGTGGGGTAAAAGTGATTATTCCTTTGAATTTATATTTCCCTTCACTCGTTTTTTTTTTCTTTTATAAAAAAAAAAAAGACTTTTCAAATTTTATTTTCTTTCACTCAATTTCTAGAAACAAAAAATAATGAAGAAATTTATGGCCTTCAATGTAATGACCCAATCCATTAGTGATATTATCTGTTCTTGATGTAGATTTGCACGACTTTAACACGCGTTATTAGTGGATAAAACATCGTTGATGTTTGCCCTACCTTATCAAAATTTATTTAAACTCAGTTAAACTCTAATCATATCGACAAGACTGACACAAAAATGACTTTGATACCATTTATAATGATTCAGCTCACTAGTAATATTATCTACATGACTTTAAAAGCGTCACTAATGAATAAGGCTTACTTATATAAGTTGGGTGTCACACCCAACCATCGAAAATTTATACGTCAGGAACTCTCAAGTGTGTTGACTCCAAAAGCCACAGAATAAAAGCAAGAAACAAAGGGTATGGTTGGTAGGAGGAAAATGTTATCATGAAAATTATTTTTTAGAAAAATATGTTATTTGATATTTATTTATTATATTCGATACATAAATATATATATATACTAAGAAATCTATTATAGGATTAATGGAAGTAGACATGTCAAATAACGGAGGAATATTTTATTGTAGTCCAAACTTTATGCTAAATACAAATGATTTTGGAAAATACATTAAAATAGGTTTTCAGACAAAAGGTTACGAAGACATGACAGCAGGTAATAACTTACTAGCATGTATAGGATTTATAGGAAAATTAACTAATATTAGTAATACACAATTTAAACTCAATATAGACGATGCAGTAGGATTAATGGGAAATAAAGGAATAAGACTCATGAAACCTTTCAAGATAGATCCCCAAACTTATGCAGGATTAGATTGGAATATAGAGAAAAATAAAGAGATACCAACCACGCTCTGATACCAATTATAGGCCCCCTCTCGGAGGTTTTTCAATGTCTTTTTCAATAAAATATAATTAGTCTAATTGGATAGGATTCTAAAAAGTTTACTTAAAGTCTCATATATATATATATATATATATATATATATATATTATGCGAGGTATGGTATAATATGAACCTTAAATAATATTTTAAAAAAAACTATTCGTTCAAAAATTGAAAGGAATCCCAAAAATAATTCCTCGTCTTGTTCTTTTTGTTCATTAGTAGGAAGCAAAAGACTTCAAATATTCTTTAAATGGGAGTTTTATGACACTCTTTTCATTTTAATTTTTTTTAAAAGTTTGGCATTTATTATTCCACAAATATTATTAATTATAAAACATAACGACATTAAAAGTTTTAATTTCCCTATTTTTTTAAAAATATAAACCTTCACGTACGTGTTTTCTCTACTAAAATAACCATTTAACTAGCAATTTCATAATTTTATTTACTATAATTCACATTTTCTCTCAATTAAACTAAATAAATTGAATATTAGAAGTTTTTATAATTTGAGCAAAATACTTCATTGAATAACAACACCACAATAAAGTCTGAAGAGATAACATATACGTAGATTTTACTCCTAATTGGATATATTCGACTCAAAAATAGTTAAATAAAATAAATAACTCATTATTTCTAGTCATGGATTTTACATATTTGTCAACCCACATTAAATTATACCAAAACAAGAAAGAAATGTGAATGTATTTTATTGTCAATGAAATTTGTTGAGCTAAGATAAGTTCCTAATGAGAATTAATTATAATTACAAAGAAATTGAAGATTGAGGAGTTGGTGAAAAAATTGACACTCAAAAATGGAATTTTGAAACTTCCATAATGGGCCCACAGAAAAATCGTGGGCTTTGTATTTTTCTAGAAGCCCACCTACTCAAGATCAAAACTTCCAAGCCAATGTAGATTTTATTTAAAAGAAAAAGATGTTAAAAAATAGTTTAATTCACATTTAATAATTGTATGAAATTAATAAATGGAAAATATAGTGCTTAATATACATACTTATTATTTTCATACTTTAATTTATACTCTATTTAGGGTTAAATTATTGTGATGGACGACGACGACGACAACAACAAGATATTCAGTGGAATTCCACAAGTGGGGTTTGAGGAGGGTAAAATATACGCAGACCTTACCACTACCTCATAGAGATAGAAAGGTTGTTTCCGGAAAACCCTCGTCTAAAAAGTCAAGCCCCATAAGCAGAAGATACTAGATATAGAAAAAAAAAGGAAAATGACTAATAATAAAAAAACAAATAATAGTATGTAAATACAATATAAAATAACAAATATTAGACGAATAATGACACGGCTAATCTAACTAATTAACCTAGTATAAACACAAGGTCAGACATCAATTATTGTGTTAGACGTAAATGTTAAATGTAAATATGTATTTATTTGAGGGTGATTTATTTTTTCTACTAGCCATGTCTATCTTATGATTTATTGACTGATTTTTTGTGCATGACAAGACAATTTTAGTGCTTTTTTGTATGTTTTAGCAACTTATTGAAACCACACATTTTGCTTTTATTTAAGAACCTCAAATGTAATTGATAAGGCTATGGACTATGAAATTTCCAACTTAAATTATTAAAGATAGATATATTGTTTTGTGTAGATCATTATATTTAGAGCAAATTTCGTAAATGATAAACATATAAAGCCTAATTATGCTTCATAGTTATAGTTTGGATAATTACATAACTATAGTTATAGCAGCATTTGTATACATTTGTATAATTCACTATACAATTCACAATTTTTGTATAGCGTTTATCTATTTCAATATACAATTCGTGTACAATATTTGTGTAATTCGCGATATAATTTATAGTGTTTGTATATTTCGCTATGCAATTTTCGCGCATAGATTTTGTATTACCGCGCACAACATTTGTATAAATCGTGTAAATTATACAAAACTTAAACTGTAATTACAACTAGATATTTGCAGCGAACCGTAATTAATTCAAACTATAACTATATTAGCTAATTAACTATAACTATGTTAGCTAGTATTTACGATCACCAATATGATCAACTAGCTTTCTTTTGTGTACATATGTCTAATAAATTACATGCAATAGTAGTAAACCAGCATGTACATGGGAAACGACATCCACCTTATCACTTCACCATGTTCATACTCGTCTAGTCGAAATATATATATATATTTATATAGTGCTATTATGATATTATTCTGCTTAATAATAACTTGATCGGATTTGCTTTGGGGTAAGTAGTTCGAGAATCCTTGTGGATCAGTTTGAAAGTTTGATATATATATATCCTTAAATGATAATTTTATTCTTCGATTAAGCAAAATGCATAATTATGTTCAAAAGTCGTCACACCATTAAATGTATCACTAGTACCCTTTTATATCTAACTCCATTTTTTTCCAAGCTATCAACATAAAACTTTATTTGCTTACAAAACAATTAAATTTTAGAAGATCAAATGTCTAACATCAAATCTTATCTCATACAAGATATTTTTATTTTTGAAAAAATTACGCACATAAATAAATATATACTAGTTAACTAGCTAACATAGCTATAGTTTGAATTAATTACTACTCGCGGCAAACACCTAGTTGTAACTATTATAGTTTGAGTTTTGTGTAATTCGCGCAATTTATACAAACGTTGTGCACGAATTTTATAGTGAAATATAGTAACGTTATACAAAAACTGCGAATTGTATAAACGTATACAAACGCTGCTATAACTATAATTATGAAATGTAATTACCTAAACTATATTTATGTGGCATAATTAAGATATTTTTGAGTGGCTATATGCGAAAATTCCTCTTTATTTTTCGGAAGAAATTAAACCACATTGGGGTAGGTCATAAAAAAATCATATTTATTTAAAACCCTTAACTAAATTAAAGTGTACAAGCTAAAGAGAGAAAATTCATGACGCAGAAAAAAGATTGTCTAATCCATAAACTTCTATATAATTTAGGCAATTGGAAAGGAAATTTGAAAAGAAGAGGATAATATAAAGCCAGTTGGCCTAAGATTGTGACCTTATAATATAATAAAAATAGTAAAATTTCAGAGTCATGAAGACATGCATGCACATGAATTATTATTGGTTAAGGTAAGGTTTAATTAATAGAGTAGGCAAATATATATGACACTATATAATTGAATTGTATTTTAGCTAGTCAAGGGAAAGTGGGGATGATGATGTATAAGTTTATAAACTTAAGATAATTTCAAAAGTTTATATTATAATTTTTCTTATAAATATTTTTGTCATGGTCAATGAACATCTTTTCAAACTATTTACATGGTAAAATCTAAGAGATATAAAATTGAAATATCATGAAAAACATGTAAATAACAAAAAATTATCTTTATTTCTATTTAAGTAATAGATTAATTAGTGAAGGATTATGAAAAAAAATTATATTAGCTACAAATTACGTATATAGCTTTTAAAAAATCTTTTTTTTTATCAAAAAGGATTGTGGTAAGTATTCATTCATTCTTAATCAGGGTTTCGTGTTTGAGTCCCCTTAGATATGAAATCGCCTTTGTTAAGGAGTGCTTTACTCTTGAAACTTCTTAACGTGAGTCTGGATTTAATTGAACTCCAATATGGATATCGAAAACTCAATAGGAACCAAAGAAAAATCTTTTCTATATCAAGAATTTTACTACTTCTACCACTATTAAATGCATGTCATTTTATAAAGCTAGAGAGACACATTAATTCTATTGCTGAAGTCAAAAAAAAAAAACAAGTCAAGGTATTATTCATTGGTGGAGGTCAGTTTCTCAAATGACTTGGTGGAGGACTCTTTTTTTGTCTGTTCCCATTGATATTTAATATTCACATTGGTGCTCGATTATATTCAAATAGTGACAGAGGCGAAACTACGTACTTCATAGTAAAAGGGTTCATCTGAATTCCTTTCGGTGAAAGAATATACTATTTATACATGATCAAAATGCCTTTACTTATTCAGATTTTGAACTCTCTTAGATAAATTCTGGCTTCGCCACAAGATGACTCGATGCAGGGTCATTCTAGGGCTATACTTCTTATTAGATTTTTTCTATAGACGAATAGTTTTAACTCGAAACCTTAATCATTTCACCATAATTCACGTTGATTGATGGACTTTGCTTGTTCGTTAGGATTGAGGAAGAAACTCAACCTCATAAAACTTCACGCGTTTTAATGATTCTTTTACCCTAATAATGTCACAAGTGAAAGAGATTGACTTAAAGTCCATATTCTACTTTTACACCTCATGGTGCATTTTTTGTCTTCATTTTATGGTAGAGAGACTGTCCCTATTAGTTTTAGCTCTTTTGAATTAAAGTTAAATATAAATTCATCACTAAAAGAAATTAATTACCAATCCAAATAAAGGAAGATAATTATAATAGGTATTCACCACTGTATAAATATAATTACTCTAATTATGATAGCTCTTTCCTTCCCATTTTAACTATTGCTTAATTAGCTCAAAAAGATTATTCCAAAATAATTGTCACTTAATTAGAAAGTCAAGACCAATGTTAGTTATGGTTTACAAGTATCTTTTAATATCAAACTATTTTAATAAAAAGCACCAATAAATCTATTTTATGTATTAGATAAGACAACTTAGTAAGCCATAACTTGTATTTTGATAGAAATAAGGTCCGCATAGAATAGATTTTAACCTCTTCAAATCTCACTTGCATAATTACATCAGGAATGTTATTGTAACGTCATCTGACCTTCCTCGCTTCACGATAAAGTTGTTTTCATGTGTCCAAGAGGTCACGGGTTCAAGCTTTGAAAATAACTTTTGACAAAAATGCAAAGTACGATTGCGTACAATAGACCCTTGTGATCGGACCGTTCGCTGAACCTTGAGCGTAACAGAAACTTTAGTGCACTGGACTTTTCTTTTATGTTTGATTGTTATAATTTACCGAACTAAGTAATCTTCATTCATTTTTCTTCATAATTCTAATAAATTCACACCTAGTAAGTAGTTAGATCTTAACCTTTAATTAAAGGGGAAAAAACATTAAACGAAATGGTCATAATAATATTGATACATGTTGGGAGAAGCAAGAACAATTAAGGTATTGTTTGGCTAAAAATATATTATGTTATATAATGTTTTCTAAATATTAACGAGTATTTGGTTACGTTATATATAGCAATGTCTTAACATTTATAGCGTCAATATATTCTCTTATACCAGTTAATTTGGTACATTATTGGAACACTCTACTATTCTAGACATTCAATATTATCGGATTCGAAATGAAATTCTACGAGACGAGTTTAGTTTATCTTTGAATTTTAAGTTATGTTAAGAATTTTTAGAGGCTATTTTACTATAAATCCTTGTTCATACCTACGAAAGGGATATATACTCCTTTGAAAGATATTTTGAATATTTTATGAAATCTTGGGTATTCACAAAGAGTTCAAGATATCAAATATTGTGTTTCTCAAAGCCTACCCAATGATCAAATATATCGCAAGAAAATTCATGTGATCCTACGTTAAAAAATACACTACTAACGATCATCATCCTCGAATTACGAAGAAAATTAATAAAAATGAATCAAAGGGATACATATATTTGTACCCACACTCCTAATAAATAAAGTCATGTTTAGAAATTGATTGAAATCACGAATAAAATATGTTGAAATAAATATTTTAATTATGAATATTTTAGTGAAAGTTGAGATGACTCTTCAAAAAAAAAAATATATATATATATTATGTTTTTATAGACATGAGTTAATATTTAGAATAAAGAGATGTTTGTATTGACTTTTTTAAGCGGCTTATTAGCTATAAGGTAAAAAGCTAAAAATTTAAAATAGCCATCAAGTAAAATTTAAGAAATTCTAAGATACCATCGAATTTAAAAATGAATTAAACTTATCTCGTAAAATACGAGGTAACTCAATTCATCAAGAATACTTATAAAAACTATTTTGAGGTTATTACTTGATGTTTATCCTAAAAATTATTTTATTTTTCTAACTGACTTGATATAGTAATATATTTTTTCAATTGACAGTGAATATAATAATGTTAACTCTTTACCGTGACGTGATCGTATATGGGTCAACGCAACACCAAGCAGCCGGATCATTTAATATAGATAAATAAATAAATAAATAATATCATTTAATTTGATCCAAAATTTATATATATATATATATATTTATTTTTTTTGAAATTTGTAATCTAAATTTCTTTTAATCAAATTATGTAATTACAAATCATTTCATTAGGATAAAGTAAAATTTTAAGTTATTATTAATTATAAAAAAAAAAATTGACATATTTTAGACGAATTACACAAAAATCTACCTAAATTAAAATCAAAGAGATGCTCAAACAAAGAAATAGAAATAGGTAGCCAGTCAAGCCATAGATATAATGAATATATTAATATCAGAAGTGGTAAATATACGATTGAGCTAAACTTGAGCGGATTAAAATAAAAATCATTCAATAGATGATTAATGATATAACTCGGTCAAGCTAAGTTTATTTCCATAAAAAAAAGGAAATTAGTTAAGATGTGTTAAATATCTCAGCCCGGACAACATGACTTAATTGCCCTTTTTTTCTCTCTCTCTTTTCTCTCCTTTTTTTAATACTATATATAAAATAAAAAGGTTAACACATTTCTTCTTAAATTGTTAGCTTAAATTCTTTCGAAAATATAATTATCAATCTTTAAATTATTTTGGATCATTTTGCTTGCTGTTTGGCCCATTGGGTTGTACTACTGGCCCATTTAACAAATAATTTTATAGGTTATTTCGAATTAGATTACGTAAATAAACAAGGTAAAATTACACTGAGAGACACTAAACTTAAAAAATTACAAAAAAATAGCCCTCGTTGTATAGACATGTATAGTCGGTGTATATTTGTGTATCATAATGTATATTTTGTGTATAACCCATGTATAAGTAATATACATTGTATAGAAGTGTATATTTTCTATAACTTTTGACAAACCATATTGTATAGTCATGTATAGTTTCGGTGATTTTGGGCTATTTTTTTTATGTAAATAAAACATGAGCTACTTTTTTTGTAAACATTTTACTTTTTTGTATATATATGTAATTTTCCCAATAAACAATTGTAACGATTTTAATTTCAATAGCAGTGTGTATATACAAGTTTCATATCAAAGATAAAACATTTTGTTAATTATAAATTGAATTTTTTTTTTACTATTTCATCATAATTGTAATGACCCAGTCCACTACTAATGTTCTCCGCTTTGGTCTAACCTGCACGGCTTTAAAACGTGTCACTAGTAGGTTACATCTGTTTACTTATATACTCCCAAATATTTGTCTTGTGTTTTTTGCCAATGTGAGACTTCTCATTTTAAGGTGAGTTGTTACATACACCCCTTTTATAGATTCAATATCCTCGTTGAGGTTTGTCCCACCATATGAGTTTCACTTAGACTCAACATTGAGGTTTGACCCGCCTCATCGAGACTCGCCTAAACTCAATTGAGCTCTCTGATTCACATAGACAAGACTGATACAAAAAGTAGTTATGATACCATTTGTAACGACTCAACCCACTAGTGATATGGTCCACATTGATAATTTTAACTTTCCGTTACTCAACCGATAGAGTTTCTATCACTATTAGCTTAGTAAAGTCGCAATAATCATTGTATTATGACATAAGTTTTGATTGAATAAGAAGAATCTATAAGATATTCATTTTATTCTAGTTTTAATTTTAATTACTAAACAAATCGAATATAACAAGCTGTGACTAAAAAGACATTGACGAAAGAAATCGATTGATGATTTTCCTTAGGTGTACTACTAGTTGGTACTATTATTATACTGTACTAAATATGAACATCTATTCATTCTATACGAGTCACCGCAACAAGCAAAACCACAATATAAAGAAATTACAAATGCATGTTCCTACTTCTTTTATTTATTTATATATAAATTGAACCTATTCTATCAAAATTCAGAAAGGACCCTCACTCCCTCACCATTTTTAAGAAAGCTCTGATAAACCTTCCTATAAAGCCAAATCCATTTCTCTCTCTCTCCATATATATAAAAGAAAAAATTTCTGCAGAAAACTCCATTGTCTCTTTCTCCTTCTGCCATTTTTTTCCTCTACAGAACCCACTGGGTTCGTGTCCTTTTTGCCAGATTCAGGACGCGTACAACCACTTCTGCATTTCTCTGCTATATAATATTCATCACTCACACCCATAAAAGAGCATTTTCCATTTTTGGGATATATTTTTATTCAAATAATAAATTTATTTTTTGATTTGGGTCAAATGAGGGGGTTACCCGGGCATGAACGCCGGTGGACATCGGATACGGTATATTCCGGCAAGGATTTAAGTGGTGAGTCTTCGCCGGTATCTGATTCCGGGAACAATTCAGGTTTTGTGTCGGAGGAATTTGTTGAAGTGATACTTGATCTTCAGGATGATGATACGATTATACTACGGAGCGTTGAACCGGCTACTGTGATCAACATTGATGCTTCTGATCCTACTGCCGGAGTGGGTATTGGTGGAGCATCCGTTGAAACTCCGGCGTCGGCGACATCGACGTCGGGAACTCGATCGCCGACGATGCGGCGGAGCACATCGAATAAACTCCGTCAGTTTTCACAGGAGTTGAAAGCTGAGGCTGTCGCGAAAGCGAAGCAGTTCTCGCACGAGCTGAAAGCGGAGCTAAGGAGATTTTCATGGAGCCATGGACATGCATCTCGCGCGTTTTCTCCGACGTCGTTTTTCCAAAACGCCGTCGTAGGAACAGGCAACGGCGTCGACTCGGCTTTAGCGGCTCGAGCATTACGTCGGCAGCGCGCTCAGCTCGATCGGACTCGTTCCGGCGCTCACAAGGCTCTTCGTGGACTAAAATTCATCAGCAATAACAAAACTAACGGATGGAATGAAGTTGAAAACAATTTCGCTAAACTCGCTAAGGACGGCTACCTTTATCGCTCCGATTTCGCACAATGCATCGGTCAGTATTATCGTCGGTGATCATTACAGTATAATTATTGATTACTAATTACACTAATTTTACTTAATTATTTGGTTAAAGGTATGAAGGATTCGAAGGAATTTGCGTTGGAATTGTTTGATGCTTTGAGTAGACGAAGAAGATTGAAGGTTGATAAGATTAGCAAGGAGGAATTGTACGAGTATTGGTCTCAAATCACTGATCAGAGTTTCGATTCTCGGCTTCAGATCTTCTTCGACATGTACACACCATTAACATAATTAATTAATAACAAAATACGGATTAATTATCTTAACTAAAATTAGAGAAAAGTAAACAAATCGTGAAGAAAAGAAAGCGAAATTTACTGTTTACTTTCCATGTGGAACACACATAGATTACTGCATGACAACTGACAAAAAAAATATTCCGAATATTTAAATGGGACGTCATTATCTATTAGATTAATTACTTCTGCAAAGGGCAAATAATACTTACATTTTACAGCACGTAACTGTCTTTCTGGTTTTCATTATATGGTACAGGGTGGACAAGAATGAAGATGGTCGAATTGGTGAAGAAGAAGTAAAAGAGGTAAATATAGAGTATCCATTTTTCCTACCCTCCACATAATATTTTTGTTTATTTTTCCTAGAAATAGATTTTGACTTTTATTTATTAATTTTACTATTCTTTTCGTTTTAATTATTAGCCTATTTTAATTTGACAATTTTTTTTTAAAAAAATAATAATAATAAATTTAAATTTTGTGATTTTATAAATATGTCGAATATATCAAAATGTTCTTAAAAGAGTAAAATGAAATTGGTGGGGGTGGGGGTGGAGTGGGGGGTGGCAGGGAGTACTATTTAAGAAAATAATTCTTTTTTTTTTACTTAAAGCAATTTATGTGGATACTTTTAAGATTTCTTTTGTGCCAAAAAAAAAAATTGAGTTCGGATAATGAGAATGAATTCACCTAAATTTCAATGGAATAGTTTCAAATATGAATATAAATATAGTTATATTTTATTTATATATAATGGTTAAAGAAATTATAACTCATTAAATAGTGTTTTTTTTCCAGAAAGAAGGAAATTGCTTGATTTATCTTGAGTTAAAAAAAAATTAAAAATGATTTCTTAGGAGAACAGTCTGTCAGGTTGTGGTTTCATTAAAATGTCTCGCTGACTTTGCCTTATAAAAAGCGTAAATGACATGTATAAATAATTCATTGACAAGCACATGCATTCTAAATTTAAAACAATACTACAAAGTGGTTAGGATTAAGCTTTATGACCCCTATTTTTCTTTTCTTTTTTCTTCTATAATGGGATAAAATAATTTGCGTTCGGCGTGATTATTAGGTGGCCAGATAAGAAAATTATAAGAATCAACAGCTCCAAAACAATTATAAATGTATTTTTGTTAATATAATTTATTGCATAATCTCTCTAGTCTTGCTATCTGACGCTACCCATGATCTAGAAACTTTTTTTGTCTGGCTCAAATAGTGGAACGTCAATAGTCCCAACATTTTTGTTTATCTTTTTACTTACTTAAAACATCATTTTCATTGGAGTTGGTGGGGGCGTTTTTGTCAAGCAAACATATTTTATTTGTATTTGTCAATGCTTTTTTAATTCAAGTACCTTTTGTTTTTTCCTTTGAAACGTCTTTTGGCCTAATTATGTTCCTGATTAATTAAAAGACATTTTATGGATTAAACTCCATATTTAAGTGGGTGGGAGTGGACAATCTAATTTCTTTAAAAAAAATTGTTTCTGATATAAAATTCCAATAATATCTATTAATTTCGTATTTCATGACTTGAATCCATGACTTTTGGTTAAATACGAAGGGATTTTACCTATTCCGTCACAATAGTGAAATCAACTTTGTTCTATTGAAAATGATAAACAGGATATATTGACTTCTTATTATTAAATTACTGTGATCAATAATGTAGATCATCATGCTAAGTGCCTCTGCAAACAAATTATCAAGATTAAAAGAACAAGCAGAAGAGTATGCAGCTCTGATCATGGAAGAATTAGATCCTGAAAGACTTGGCTACATTGAGGTAGGACCCCTTCCCTCCCCTTTTGTTTGAGAGCTTCAAAAGTAACACAATTATTTTTTGTTGCTTGCACGACAATTAGTCTTATCATGACTAACTCGTCCTATAATTAAGTAAATTACTATCAGTTGATTGGTTATTGACTTATGCAAAATGGTTGCAACTAATTTATTGCATTAGACTTGCCAAGAATTTTTAAAGTCCAAGTTTGTTAGACGACAAAAGAGTGACACTGAGAAACCGTGCTGTTCAACAAATATTTTCTCATATTAATACTACTATTTCCATTCTAATCTTTCTAATAAATTGCCAAATTGTAGTCGTTCAACAGTTTTTCGATATCACTTTCCTCGTCTGGTAAAAATTTTTGAAAAAAAAAACAAGTGAAAGTGAAGGAATTATGAAAAGAATTAGGTAACTGAAGTGATAAGGAGGTGATCTGTTCAAACTTCAATGAAATACGCTACCTAATTTTGGTTGGTTGAGCTTACCGTATGTAGTTAAGATTAATTTCAATATTTTAGGATGTGAAAACTGCTGTCACATCCTTGATCAGAAATTGTGTTCAAGTATTCAAGAGCAAGCATGATAATTTAGTGGATGCTCTGCATAATTGAATTAATCATGGAACAGAGGAGAGCATAGAGAAGTGAGAAATGCGTGCACTTTTTATATACATTATTTTATCAACCCCCAACCCCACCACTACTTTGCCTTCTAAATTCAGGTACCTGGAGCAAGACATATAGTGCAAGAACTTTAGTTAATTGAAACCTAAACACTTAGAAAAACATTCTACTTTCCATTTCTTAAAAAAGATTTAGTAACCTAAACATGTCTACTACCATTTTGAAAACTTTGATAAAGTCAATGGAAGTATTACTTCAAAATAGGCCACTTGGAATAAATAATTCCTAAAAATGAAACAGGTGTAATAGTAGTTTTGTTAATGCAGCTACTTCTTTTCTTTTTAGTTTATAGTTTTCCTTTTTTCAAGGTTTAATTGAAAATAATTCATCTACTAAATTGACATTTACTTTAGAATGTACTTAAACTTTTAAGTCCAAGAAGATTGCACTAGTTTTGTGTTTGTCACACTCTGTAGTTCCTCCATCATTAGAAGGTGGAGATATATGGCCATTACCTTTGTCGGGCGGTCCTGACACCCCATGTGGACTTTCTGCTTTATACATCAAATGCGCGTTTTGAGCACTCAAACACGTGTACAACAAACAGATGTTTATAGCCCACGTAATTTTAACAATAGTTGAGGTAAAAGATATAGGAAGAAATAATGATTGAAATGTGAAGTTCGCTAAAGAAATATAATTTAAGTGTACTTTCATTCTATATTGTTGAATAAAAGAATATACTAAATAGCTGCTATTCATTTATCGATTGTGTTAGGCTTTGATCTTCTCAAAATAAATTAATTAGTTTAACATCAACTGGACTTATCCCGAATATTTATACAATAAATGCATTTTGTACCATTTATCCTTTGATTTATTGAGCATGATGCGATGACACGATTAACTTACGGGTCATATTTGTTTTATGATGATGATAATGCAGCTATGGCAGCTGGAAACACTTCTCCTCCAAAAGGACACTTACCTCAACTACAGTCAAGCACTAAGCTACACGAGCCAAGCTTTGAGCCAAAACCTGCAAGGGTTGAGGCAAAGAAGCCCAATAAAGAGAATAGGCACAAAACTTGTTTATACACTGCAAGAGAATTGGAAGAGAATTTGGGTTCTGGCCTTGTGGGTTTTGATAATGATTGGGCTTTTTCTTTGGAAGTTCTACCAGTACAAACAGAAAAGTGCATTTCAGGTCATGGGTTATTGCCTTCTCACGGCCAAGGGCGCTGCTGAGACTCTTAAGTTCAACATGGCACTTATATTATTACCAGTATGCAGAAACACCATTACATGCCTCAGGTCCACCAAATTGAGCTGGTTTGTACCCTTTGATGACAACATCAACTTTCACAAGGTAGGCTGACCTTTCATTCTCTTCTTTCCTTACGTTTAAATAAAAGAAATGCTCCTACAAAGATCTCTGTTTTATGTATACCTTTTGTTACTCTTTTGGAATTTAACTAATTATACGTGGAAGAACACGTTAATCTCAGAAGTTATAGGTGGCGTTTGTATTTACTCTATGTTACTCTTTAAGTTGCAAAAGGTGGCGTTTATATTTGCTCTAATATTCTTACTCTATGTGCAGACTGTCGCTGGAGCCATTGTTATTGGTATCATACTCCATGCTGGTAATCACCTTGTTTGTGATTTCCCAAAGCTTATACATGCAAATAATACAAATTATCAGAAATATTTGATGAATGATTTTGGCCCAAGTAAGCCTCAGTACATAGATCTTGTTAAAGGAATTGAAGGTGTGACTGGAATAACAATGGTAATCCTCATGGCCATTGCTTTCACTCTTGCCACACGTTGGTTTAGGCGGAGCCTCATTAAGTTTCCCAAACCTTTTGATAGACTCACTGGCTTCAATGCGTTCTGGTACTCGCACCACCTTCTCGTTATTGTCTACATCATATTGATCATCCATGGCACATTCCTCTACCTTGTGCATAAATGGTACTCCAAGACGGTATATCTTCTGAGTCTTGTGCGCTCCCTTTTTAATAACATTGATGTTATTTTTATTGGTTTCATGCTATTAACATGTATCTGTTTCTCAGACATGGATGTATCTAGCAGTTCCTGTACTTCTGTATGCAGGGGAAAGAACTCTTAGATTCTTCCGATCAGGCTTGTACACTGTCCGACTTCAAAAAGTAAGCTTCTGAAATTGACATTTCGTTTCACTCGCATAAGATTTCTGGACTCAGGATGTTATTTATATGGTCTGATTTTAATGTTGGACATCCTAGCCAATTCACACGGTGAAATTCAATTACAATGTATAAATGGAAAAAAAGAGAAAACAACAATAGCAACAACTACACCTTAAACCCAAGCTAGTTTGGAGGATGTGGATTCATCATGAATTACTCCTATTAATATTACGGTGAACGTCATCCTACTACAACTCTACTCCTTTAATCTAGACTTGAGATCGGCCAAATATGCGAGCTCACACTTCACACTGGCAGAGTTATAAATAGAAAATAGTAACATAGAAACATTTTGTAGCTAAATTCAACGTACTATAAGTCGTAGTTAGTAGACTGATGCTTGTTAGCTAAATTTCACGAATAACATTCCCCTCAAGGCAACCGCTAAATCGAACATTTTATTCTCTTATACTATTCATTTGTGTTTAAACTTTGACAATTTATTTCAGGTAGCGATATATCCTGGAAATGTCCTCACTCTGCAAATGTCTAAGCCTCCACAATTTCGATACAAGAGTGGACAATATATGTTTGTCCAGTGTCCAGCTGTTTCTCCATTTGAGTGGTAAGTGACTCAAAGCCTTTTGATTTTAGTGAATTCATCACCCTACAGAAAAGAGTTTCAATTTTACTTGATTACATGACCACCAGAGGTTCCCATTTGCATCGATTCAGAGTTGTCAGTTTAACCTGTTCTCTTTCTTGAATAGTGAAACTAGCACTTTGATGGAAGTGTAGGATGGTGATAAAATATGTGAACTGTGTTCAGAAACGGAGGAAGGGGAAGGGGATGCAAATCTAAGTCATCTTCAGTATTGTCTTAAACATTTGATGAGACAGTATGCTTATCTACTGAGATTATACATGCTAAATATCCAGGCATCCATTTTCCATTACTTCAGCTCCTGGGGATGACTACTTGAGCATTCATATCCGGCAACTTGGTGACTGGACTCAAGAACTCAAGCGGGTTTTTTCTGAGGCGTGCGAGCAGCCAGAGGCTGGAAAGAGTGGCCTACTCAGAGCTGACGAAAACACCAAAACAAGGTATAATTCTACAAGGACTTAAACTTTGTTTTCGGGTATATTTCAGAAAAAAAATATTTTGGGCAAGTATATGAGTAAACTTGGAGGTATTATTATTATTGATACCAAAAGTTACTCCTAAATCTCAGTTTGCCAAAGCTATTAATAGATGGACCTTATGGAGCTCCAGCACAAGATTACCGAAAGTATGATGTGTTACTGCTTGTTGGTCTTGGCATCGGAGCAACGCCCTTTATAAGTATCCTGAAAGACTTGCTCATAAACATCGTCAAAATGGAGGAGCAAGCAGTGAGTATCTAAATCTACATATGGTGTTGCATCAAACATAATTCTGCTCAAGTAGAGCAATCTTCATTTGTCATGTCACAGTGCATTTTCAGTCTTATTCTTCTTTTTGTTGTCTTCTCGGGATACCATGATGAACAAGAGGTCTAATGTTCATTTTTCTGTTCTCAGGATTTAGTCTCGGATTTTAGTGGAAACTCAGACATGAGTGCTGCAACAAGTGAACAACCTGCTCTAAACAAGGTCTCTCCAAAAAAGAGAAAGACTACTCTAAGAACCACAAATGCATATTTTTATTGGGTAACCCGGGAGCAAGGATCATTTGATTGGTTCAAAGGTGTCATGAACGAAGTGGCGGAGCTTGATCAAAGGGTAATGCAAAATGTCCAGAATTCCAACTTATTTTCTGCGTGTCTCAATATTTATGATATTCCCATGATATTCAGGGGGTCATCGAGATGCATAACTACTTGACGAGTGTTTATGAGGAAGGAGATGCACGTTCAGCTCTCATTACCATGGTCCAGGCGCTTAACCATGCTAAGAATGGGGTTGATATTGTATCAGGCACCAGTGTAATGCGCTTCACGTCTTCAAGTTAAATTATTTTATTCAATTCAGTCTTAATTCAGCTGTTGAATTCCTCGCTGATTGCTCTTTATCAACAGGTGAGGACACATTTTGCCAGGCCGAATTGGAGGAAAGTATTTTCCAAGACTTTAACCAAGCATGCAAATGCAAGAATAGGTATGGTTATCATTAAACCTCTCGGACATTGAAAATTGTCATTGTTTTATAGCAAGTTGATTCCAAGTTTGTTATCTTGGAGCAGGGGTTTTCTACTGTGGTGCACCTATATTAGCTAAAGAACTCAGCAAACTCTGCAAAGAATTCAGTCAAAAGGGCACGACAAAGTTCGAGTTTCACAAAGAACATTTTTAGAAGGCTCTGGAGTACAATTCTTGCATCAACCGGCACATATATTGGTAAACCAGTATTTACCATATCTATCTTCAGTATCTGATTAGACGATTCTACTGAAGACACATCATTTTAGTAAGGAATAAGTCAGAGACAAATTGTACATAATAGGAGGAAGAACATATTTCAAGAGAGAATACATACTAATATGATATGTATATAGGTTTTATATTCAGTCATCTGCTTTCACATACCAAACTTCAGAACTCCAAAAGGGAGACTCTGCTTTGGTCAGATGGCTTAGAATATAGGAGAAAAAAAGATGGCAAGTGAATGGTCAAATACACAAGAAGAATGAGAATATTGGGGAACAGCTAATAAGAAGTTGACCTTCTTGATAAAGAAACACTGTGAAAATGGCAAACATGAAAGGACAGACACTCATGGCTTGGATTGGGGAGAAAAATACAATTTTGAAAGAAGAAGATAATATTAGTAGGACTAGTGGGGGACTGATAGCTTTGTTGGTGGAAATTATAATGGGGCTAAGGGAATCCTTCCAGAAAATGTCCATGTACTACCTTCTTCTTTTACTTTGTGAGTATTTTTGGGCTACTTTAATTTACTACTTATTAGATAAGAGAGTAGAAAAATACGTGTATATGCAATTCTTATTAGTAAAGTTTATCTATAGTACTTCAACTTGGAGAAATGTACTATCAAAGGGGAAATCTCATCGATTTCGTTGGATTTCTTTAAATTTTTCTTATGTTATATTCCTATTTTTGTAAGAATTAAGATACATACATAAAAAAATGAATCTTTTTATGATTGAGGTATAATTGTTGTATTAGTGGGTTCAGAATTCTATAAAGACCCCCATCAACTCTGTATTGTCTCTGTACTCTCTAGTTAGGCTGCCTTAGTTTCTTTGAACAATCAATACAACTAGTTAAGGTAGAAAATAGGATGTTTTGAAGAAAATTGTATTGAGAATTTTGAAGGACTTGAGTTAGGAAGAAAAAAATGTCGAAGACAAGTCTACGGTTTCATTTTGGAAGTCAAATTTATATATTTTCTCATCCTAGTTAATGGTAATCAATTGGAAATTTGATACCAAAAAAGTCTAATTGAGAACCGCGTTTGAATAAATATGATGATATATAGCCAAATTATTAGATTATCCAATATTTAACGAGAATATATTTTTAGAATAGTGGGTAACTAAAAATGAACGAAGAAAGTATGTTCTAACAGTTCTATATACTCTAGAAGCATTTCGTCGAATTCTAGAATCCAAATATAAAAATTGTAAGCTCCGAAATGACGGCCAAAATTAATTTAATTTTAATTTTGGTCTTAGAGACTCTTTCAAACATTTTTTTTTCACCTAAAACAAAGCAACAAATATTAACTAAAAGTAACTAGTTAAATATATATACTTCAAAATGAGTAATTAATAGATTCAGTGTTTAAAATTGCACCCAAAAAAAAAAGTAACCTTATATGCATAGCTACTAATGTTATGTTTTCATAACCTAATTTATATAAGTAGCATGGATAGGTAGTTATAATTTGTACTTTAGAGAAAACTTCCAATAGTCTACTACGTACCATCCAACATAAATGTTATGTTCATTGTTCAGTAAGAGGAGCTTTCAACTATTTTAACACATTTAACTATGCTTTTCTATCTCAATTTATGCGGCACAATCAAAATTCAAATTTAATTGAACGTTAATATAAACATCAAATATCGGACAAAAAACTAAAAATCAAAATACCCTTGATTACTTTACAAAGCACGAGCTCAAATTTAATCGAGAACAAACATAAAACCTGACCTCGGATAAAAATCTAAAAAAATCCAAACATCCTTTAATTATTCCAAATCTCTAACGAAATTTTCTACATCACATAAAAATTACAATATAGTTGAAGTCTAGGAGGCTCTCTAGAAAGTCAATTTTATCAAAATCAACACGTCTAGCCATAGAAAATTAAGAAAACTTATATATGTGGCTATTAACATTTTCCACGAAAGTGTCTCAATCAAAACATATAACAATACAATATAAATAAACACACTTGTTTAATTTATAACTTCCATTCAAAACACACATAAAATTTTCTCTAAATTGCAACAATGGCCACTGATCAAAAATACCCACTAGCACCATCAAGTGTTATGCCTAGAAGTGATGCAGAATTTGCTACAAATAATTTCCAATCAAATAACCAAACAAGGAAGAACAGAATCAGAAGTATTTTTCTCCTCACAATTTTTATAACTGGAATTATTCTTCTATTTTCCTTCACATTTCTTCGAATTAAATCGCCTAAAATGAGGCTCGATAATATCAGAATATTGAACGATGGTGACAGCAGAATTAATTTCTCCGGGCAAATATTTATAAGGAATCGAAATTTTTGGCGTTACGAATATGATGGTACCTTAGGTACTATTAAGACTGCAGGAGGTGCAACTATAGGGGAATTTAATATTCCTGATGGAGAAGCACGACGTCGTTCGACGAAAAGAATTTATATTATGGCAAATATTAATTTGCCTTCAGGAATTAATATTACTTCTGGGATTTTACCAGTGGTTAGTGAAGCTAAAATGAGAGGAAAAGTGAAAGTGTTTAGGGTATTTAGGTGGAAAAAAACTGCAGATTTGACTTGTACTATGTCTATTAATTTGACAATTAGTGCAATACAGGATCTTGATTGCCAGTGAAGATAATAAATAGGACCAACATGGGTTGTGATACAATGGTAGGATTATTTCACTCTTAACCAGAAGTCTCGGGTTCGAGCTCTGGTAATAGAAAAAATCTTGTTGGGAGCACAAAGATAGGATTTTTTTTTTGGAAGTCATAAAGTATAACATTTATGTATTTATATTTTTTTTTCTTTTGGTTAAATTGGTGTATAGTTATGTAATTTTTTCTTTTGAGGGTTTTGTTTATCCATCATCTTATCTTCCCTCGCTTTTGTGTAGATGTGATCTTCTTGAAGATAATAAAACATGTCTTTGTTTGTTTTTTGGAAAAAAATTACGTGGATAAGTAAACATAGTTATAGTTTGAATTAATTACGATTCGCGATAAATATTTACCTATAATTACAATGTGAGTTTTGTATAATTTGCACTATTTATACAAAAGTTATGTGTGAATCAAATTGTATAGCAAAATATACAAATATTGTGAATTGTATAGCGAATTATACAAACGTTATGCAGGAATTGTATGGTGAAATATACAGACGTTATACAAAATCTACGAATTGTATAGTGAATTATACAAATATTATGCGAATTATATAAGTTTTGCTTTAATTATAATTACAAAATGTAATTATTCAAACTATAGTTATGTCACTTATAAAATTTGCTCTTGTTTTTTTCTATATGTCAATTTGCTCTTCTCTTTTTCCAAAAAATAAGATAAGATTGGATCATGTTGGACAGGCCCGATCAGATTGACCCATCAAATATTTTAGCCCAGCCCAAACTTGCTCTAACTTGGCAGTTGGCAGATTGGCCTGTTCATCACTTTCATATATTAGTTTGGGAAACTTATGTATATATCATATTTAGAAAATATTTATCATTTATAAAAATATAATTTTCATATATATATAATTCACTTTCAAAACATAATGCAGATTTTATTTTTACCAAAATACAAGTTTAATATATTTTAAGACACTTATAATCCATCATTATTGCATACAAAATTACTTTTATACATAGTATAATTTATTTATATTACACGTATAATTTATTTTTAATATGTAGTGCAATTTTTTATCAAAATAATTATAATAATACATATATAATTCACTTTTAATACATAATACAGTTGATATAAGTGGTAAATATTTTTCAAATATGGAATATCTAGGTAATAAATAAAAAATGAATTTAAAAACAACAAATATTTTATAAAAGAAATTCAAAAAGGTAATTATTCAAATTAGTTTTATCTGGTGATTCATTTGTTTTATATCGTGTTATTTTGATGTTATATATGGATATATATTTTTTGCAACTTATTTAATAAAAATTATTTTATGACGAAAGATCTATCGAAAACAAAGTCTATTAAAAAATAATAGTGATATTTGCATATATTTTAGTCTTTTTAGATTCATTTATAAAATTATACCGATATATCATCTTCTTGTTGTTGTTGTTATCTATGCCGAAATAATAAATTGAGACGAAGAGAATATTAATTTAAGATAACTTTCTAATTGATATTTATGAGAAACATTAGATATTTTCATATAATTATGAATTATGTCTCCGTATAATTAATTTCCCAACATTTAATATTACAGTCCCAATTATAGCACATTTGGTGTAGAGTATTAAATTGGCAAATTAGATCAATTTTTTATTTACTTATAATTAAACAAATTAAAATGAGTTGAGTTGATGGACGAATTGTTAACTTATCCAAATTTAAACAAATTAGAGGCTCATGTTTCCATAGAATAATGTAATCCCTTCTGAGTCTTGACGCCTCACATAAGGAGTTGAATATTCGATAGGTCACAATTCAAACTTATAATTAAACAAATCAAAACGAATAGAGTTAACGGACGAATCGTTAACTTATCTAAATTTAAACGAATTAGAAGATCATGTTTCCTTATAATAATCTTTTTCCTTCTAAGTCTTGATGTCTCGTATAAAGAGTTGAATATTCGACAAGTCACAATTCAAATCATAATATCACGAGTCTTCAATATAAAGACTCACATAAAATAGGAAAAATTATTTGCACAAGTAATTTTTAATAAATAATTATTGATTTTAGCTATATTTTTTACTTATTATCATTTATAGATATATATATATCAATACTATGATGAATCTGTATATTAAATGTGAATTATAAATGCAATATAAATGTATTATAAGTATTTAGAAATGTATTGTGCTTGTATTATAAATGTATTAAAGTGTATTGTGTTTATATATTTTATAAATAATTATCTGAATATATATTAAAATTATATTATAATTGTTCAACAAAAAAAAATTATTATTACTATAAATAATAAAATATTTTTTAAATATAGTATATTTATGTAAATTTCCAACAAAATATTATATTGAGTTGAACCCTACTTTTTCTTATTTAAGAATGGGTCCATCCTAGAAAAGAGAAGAAACAAAATGTATCATTTTCTCTTAAAGTTTTTTTGAAAACTTCAATGTGAAGAATTCTTAAATTTTGGGTCCATGAAAAGGTTATTTTGTTTGGTGAAAGGATGTTTCTTATGCTACAATGAGGTGTCAATCTTTATTGAATAGTAGAATAATATTCTTTTATTTTGTTTATCCTCCAATAAAATTATATTCATGGAAATTTTCCTCCCGAGAAGTCTTCGTATTGTATATATACAATTCTTTGATATATATATATATATATTCAGTTTAACAGATATACATATATAATTTGCATCTCTCCACTTTCTATCCTCTTTCGCTCGATTCTCTTCTCCCTCTTTCGATCTTGCTCACCAATTTCCTCCCTCTTATTATATTTCAAATATTTACTCTTTTTAAAAAATATTCGATTAATAATTGCCTTTCCCATTTTCCATTCTCCCTTACCCCCAATTTTATTTTATTTTATTTATAAGAAAAACATTAATGGTGGCTTCAAATTTATGCAATTAATTGGAAGTCGCAAAATTTAATATCATTAAAAATAGGCAACCCCACTTTGAAAGCAATAAGACGCCCAACTTGACTTGGCTCAAGTCATCCATTAACTACCTTGTAACTATAGTTCTATTTCTTCATTCACATTCATATCATCCATTAAAACATTAAAAAAAAAATGGAGTTTAGAATTTAAATTCGATGAATTCAATTTTTAAAATTTTGGTTAATTACTTTTTTGGAAAAAAAATGTTTTGAGGAGTAGCATACAGAGTTACGTGAGTTTTAAATTGATTGGTCAAACATAAATTATTAAACAACATATTCAGTGAAATCTCATGAGTGGGGTCTGGGAAGGGTAAAGATGTACACAAACTTTATCACTACCTCATAGAAATAAAGATGTTGTTTCCGAAAAATTCTCATCTCCAAAATATCATCCTCAAAAGCAGAAAATATACTAGATATAAAACAACAAGTAAAGTGGACGGCAAACGATAATTTATAAAGACAATAGAAGTAACAAAATAAATGATACACAATAACCTACAACACAATATATATCGACACGACCATCCCTATTAACCTATTATATCACAAGATCAGATATCATTCTAACACTAGCAGCCGTTTAACCTTCTATCCTAATACGCGACCTCCATTCCCTTCTATTGTTTATCAAAAATATCATGAATCCATTGCCCCATCTCTAGACTTCTTTATATATATGTCCACCACACATTAAATAAGAGAACTCAATTACTTAACTTTAGTTCTTCTTTTCTTCTTTTCTTCTTTTTCCAACAAAATTCATGGCAGAAGATAGTCACATCATCCCTCTTGCACCACCAAGAGCCTATCCCAAAAGCGATGAAGAGCTGAATCTCAGTAAACCGATCAAGTTTCACAAGAAGAATAATCAAAAAAGCAACAAGTGTCTCGTGCACTTTCTATCTACCATCGTCATACTAAGCATAGTCATGCTAATTTTTTCGATGATATTTTTTCGTTTCAAATCTCCATCTTTCGAGCTAGATCATATCAACGTACAAAATCTTCGATTTTCAAATTCTACTAATTCGTCTTCGTTCAACGTGACCATGGGAGCTGAAATCATCGTGGACAACAAAAACTTTGGTCCAATTAATTTTCAAGATAGTAGTATGAGTGTTTTTTTGTACGATAGTGTCACGATAGGTTTCGCAAATATTAACGTGGGTCAGGTCGAAGCTAGAAAATCCAAAAGAATTGGAATTTCATTACAATTGGGAGCAAATAATCAATTAAATCATAGTAAGTGGAATTTAAGCAGTGATATAAATTCAAGAATGGTGAAATTGACAAGTTTTGGTGAATTTAGAGGAAAAGTGAAGGCTATGAAGATTGTTAGTAAAAATAAAATTTCAATAATGAATTGTACCATGAATTTAAATTTGACAAGCCAAGCAATTCAAGATCTTCTCTGCAGTTAAAAAATATGTATATATTGGATTTTTTTTTTTTTTATTTATTTTATTTGTGATTTATACGATTACTTCATAAAATATCCTATATACGTAGGTGAGAACAGAAAAGAGGAGCAAATCAAATTTATTTTGATGACAGGAAAAGTAACAATATATATTATTTATAATTGTTGCTTGATTATCTATGTTAGTTACGTTAAATTTTCAGTTCTGCATAAAGTGCAAGTGGGTGTCGTTGTTTTGAAAGTTTAGTAGCTACGAGATTGGCTTGTTAAGTTCCCACTTAATCATGCAAGTGTATAGTCTATACTTCTTATTTTGATGACAATCGTTAAACATTTGCTTAATTAAAAAGGCTATTGCAATCAATTGTAATTTTTAAACAAGACGTAAAAAGTCTTTTTTATCAAAAGGTAGATGCAAAAGCAGATTGCATCATAGTAACACTACAATGACATTTTCCTTTTATGTATTGACCCAAAAATATTTAAAAGTTATTGCATTCACAATTGTTAAAGTCTTTATC
This sequence comes from Solanum aculeatissimum, assembly GCA_038996855.1. Classification (NCBI taxonomy): domain Eukaryota; kingdom Viridiplantae; phylum Streptophyta; class Magnoliopsida; order Solanales; family Solanaceae; genus Solanum; species Solanum aculeatissimum. The sequence goes on along the minus strand of JBCEWC010003071.1, from coordinate 744 downwards.
GATATTTATATAAAGTATTGATTATAAATATGTATATTATGTTATTATCATTTAATATGATATAACAACATTTACATTACTGTTATTAAATAATTATTACAAAATTCTTTATTTGTTGTAGCATAATATTAATAGTAAATCCTGTAAAATGAACTAATTGTTAGGATCGTTAGGAATCAGGTGTCATGCGGAAGATCATGAGTATGGAGATAAATGAGAAACATACCATAAAGAGACACAAATATATAATTTTATATGGTTCGGTCAACCGACCTACATCCACAAGAGGAGATGAGCAATCCACTATATAAATGACAGTACACAATATTGAGAGAAATAACCTCACCAATTCACTCGGAATAAAAAGAGGTTTACACAACAAAACACTTGTGACTCACCATTTCTCTCCCCACACAAAACTCTCAAACCCTTATTGTTACATTGTGAATGCTACCAAGTTAGAAGGAATGAACCTTTATTTATAAAATTATAAACCTTTCCTATTAGAAAAAATATTCGCCAAATATGGAGAAATTCTGTTTTTCCTTTTCCTAAAAGAAAATTCTCAATTATAGTAAGAAACTCAGGACAATTATTCAACACTAATAACGTGATACAAGACATTATTACTATTTCCTAATACCATTATTTATAGGGGAAATTACATATATATATACAAAAAAGTAAAATGTTTACAAAAAAAAGTAGCTCATGTTTTATTTACATAAAAAATAGCCCAAAATC
>JBCEWC010003070.1:0-31682 GCA_038996855.1 Solanum aculeatissimum | reverse complement strand
TATCATCATTTAACATGATTTTAAATTTTTAAGTGTCTTATATTTTGATTTTGTCCTCATTTTATTTTTCATTAGTGCGCACCGAAAAACCATTTTAAAAACACCAAATAAAACCGAACCGAACTTGAAAAAATCGAACCGAACGGAAATATTCGGTTCGGTATATGGTGCACATTTTTTCAAAACCGAAAACCGAAGAACCGAACCGAAATTTTCTTAAATCGAACCGAAGAACCGAACGCCCACCCCTAGCGCTAGTGCTTGCACTATGATTGATGTTCCCAAATTATTTTTTTTTTTAAAAATACTTTTGAAATATGGAGAATTAGTCAAAGTTATATTTTAGGTTTTTTTTTGTCAAACAGAATTTTATTTATCAAAACATACTATGTAGTTGTTGCATATTTTAGGTGTTATAACAATATTGTCAGCTAAATTAGATTATAAAATAAGAATTCATCATTGTATATTATGAATATGGTATAAAGACAAGCATCGGATGTTGGTGTTCTAAAGACAGTCCAATGTTTAGTGGTTAGATGCTGGGAGATAAAAGGATAATGATTTCAGATAAATGCAAAATTATTTTAATTTATATTTATTTATTATAATATTAATTTCAAAATTATTTATCTGACAATATATTAAAATGATGATATTAGTTATCTCACTTTTCGTTGACTATGGCTGAAATTCTATCGGACGCTCTCTAAACACTAACCCTAATTGACACACTGCCCATCAAAAATCAACCATGGCAGCCGTGGGCCAGCTTCCGCCATTGGAGGTTGGACCAACCATGAGGAACGATCTACCTAGTGGTAACGTATGCAAACATCCTTAAACCCAACAATCCAAAACAAAAGCCAGTACCGATGAAATCAATTGCCTATCTACATGGGGAATCACAGATTATCTGGAAAGAAAAAGAGGTAGAACAGATGAACATTAATGAAGACTTACAATTTACTATTATAGGGCAATTCTCGTATGGATGGCTAGATATCAAGGATCTAAGAAAATTAATACCAAAGCAATGTGGGTTCAAAGGAGATGTCAATATCGGATGCTTAGTAGCAGATATGTTCTAATTCGAAAATCTATTTTGGAGGATTATGTAACATTGTTATCAAAGACATAATTTTTTATCACACAAAATCAATGGTCTTATCCTATGAGAAAGCTAAAGTAGGATCCAATGTTTGATCCAGAAGAGGAGACGTCAGTGGCGATGGCGTGGATCTCTTTTCCAGCGCTTCCCCTAAATATTTTTGGTAAGGAAGCAATATTTTCGTTGGCAGTCATAGTCGAAAAATCACTTCAAGAAGATATGGGAACACTAAACAAGACAAGACCTAGTTGTGCGAGAGTAAAGGTGGAAGTGGATCTAAAGGGAGAATTTCAAACTCATATAAATGTTAGAGTTAGGAAAAGAAACGACGAGGTGGTAGAGAAGTGGATTCCCATTAAATATGATTATGTTCCAAAGTATTGCAACACATGCAAATTACAAGGACATTGCGAAAAGGACTGTTTTATTTTGCAGTCAAAGCTATTTGATAGGGCAGAAGGAGATAGTAAAACCCTAAAGGAGGAGCAAAACAATAAGGAGACAAGGAAGATGAAGAACAAGGTGGAGAAGGGAAAGGCAGAGAAAGGGAAATAAATTATGGTTGAAAATGCTGAGGAGAAAGATAAAAGGTGAAAGAACACGTACAGAGGGGGAAGGGAAAATAACAGAAGGAGCAAATGGGCACAAGTGTAGAACTAGAAGAGAAATGCTGAAAAAGAACTTAATGTTGCTACTAACAATAGGTTTGAAGCTTTAGAAAATAAAGGGGAGAAGGAAGATGACAACACAAAAGAGAATGCAGAGTCTGAAAATATAAAAAGCCAAGATGAAGGAAAAGAAAACGCAAAGAATAATGCCACTGACGTGGTTAATATTGGAGAGTCTAGTAAGAGAAAATAGGAGTCAAAAATTCAAGAGGTCAAAGAGGTGGAAGATCAAATAGAGGATCATTGTTCAAGGAGCAAGTTTTTAGATCAGGAAGAAAATAGTGGAAAGGAGGACATACAAAGCACAACTAATTCTCCTTCGGTAATGAACAAGGAGGACTTGAGTATGGATGAAGGAGCAGTTGGTGGAGGAGACAAAAAGGAGGAAACACCTGCTCACAAGATTCAACAACTCACTCCAGAAGAGAAATAACATGTGAAAGATACGGGGGAAGAGAAAAATCTTACAACCCATATTAAAAGCATAAGCAGAAGTGGGGACTTGTCTCCAAACCAAATAGAAAGGTTGAGAGGGAAGAATAAAAAAGGATCAAAGCTGAACCAACCTTCACAAATACATACAAGGAGTAGAAAGACCTCATTATCATCATCATCAGTGCAATGATTGAAAAGGTACTAATATAGAATATAAGGTCAGTAAGAACACAGAATGCTTTTGAGAGAGTGGTTGACCTTCATCGGAGACATCATTATTCCTTCATAGTCTTATTAGAACCTTTCCAAAATCCATCAGAACTGGACTGGTATAGAAATAAATTGAGAATAGAGCATGCAAGAGCAAATATTTTGACAAAGATTTGAGTATTTTGGGAAGGAAATTAGGTGGTGGAGGAATGTAGTGATAACATACAACATATTACAATGATTTTCAGTTTACAAGGCTCTAATGAAAAGTTTAAGATTTCAGTGGTTTATGCGAGATGTTCTGAACTGGAAAGGCTAGAACTTTGGGATAATTTTGTACAACTAGTAGATCATAACATCCCTTAGCTCATTGGTGGTGATTTTAATGTAATTGTGGATGGGTCAAAGAAATTGGAGGGTTTGCCAGTAACTCATAGGGAGACTGAAGATTTTATCCAATGTATTAATAATTTTGCATTATACGAATTGAAATATACAGAAAGTGTGTTCACATGGTAGAAGGGTAGAATTGAGGAGAACTGCATCTTTAAAAGGATGGACAGAGTATTGGCGAATGAGAAATTTTAGAATATAATGTCGGAGAGTGAAGTATGTCATCTCATTAGAAAGGGGTCAGATCATGCACCACACTTCATGTGGTATGTAATACAATTCTGGAAAAAAATATCAAGCCATTTAAATTCTTAAATTTTTAGACCAAACATTCAAATTTTAAGATTGTGGAAGAGAGTTGGTCTACAAATATAGAGGGAACCCCTTTTAATAAAGTGAATATTAAAATAAAGAAGGTGAAAGGAGTTTTATCACAATGGATTAGGGAGACTTTCGGAAATATTTTCAGGAAAATTGCTACTCAGGAAGATATGATTAAAGAAAAAGAAATATAAATGGAGATAGCCCCCACTACAAAAAAAATAGGACAAATCTGAATAGGGTAAATATTGAGCTAAAGAGATATTTAAAATTGGAAGACGAGGTGTGAAAACAAAATGCAGGGTTAAAATAGTTTGAGGATGGGGACAGGAATATAAAGTGTTTTCATGAATATGTGAAGGGAAAAAAAAGAAATTTGAATATCAAAGAAATCAAAACAATGTAGGGAGATATTATCAACACCACTCAAAGCATTAGGGAAAAGGCAGTAAATGTTTTTAAGGAGCAATTTACAGAAACAAATAAAGTAACACATTATTTGATACTTGAGTGCATACCCAGGCTTATTATAGCAGAATAGAACGAGATGATGGAGAAGGTGCCAGATAAAGATGAGGTGAAGCAGGTGGTGTTTGAATTAAATGAGAACAATGCATGTGGTTAAGATGGATTCTCAGGAAAGTTTTTTCAAAGTTTTTGTGAAATAATAAGAGATGACATTTGGAACATGATTAGAGCTTTTTATAGTGGATATGAACTTCCTAGGTTCATTACACATACTAACCTTGTTCTTATTCCCAAGAAGGAGATGATATAGAATTAGGGGGACTTGAGGCCAATTAGTTTGAGCACATTTTCTAATAAGATAATTTCCAGAATAATTCATGAAAGATTGTCAGTAGTACTTCTCAAGATTATATCAAGAAATTAGTCGAGATTTGTTAAAGGAAAAAGCATTACAGAAAATATTTTGTTAGCGCAGGAGATTATAAGGGATATTAACAGAAGATGCAAAAGGCACAATGTGATAGTTAAGCTTGATATAGCACACACATACGATAGGGTCTCATGGAAGTTTTTGGTACAAGTCCTACGAAGATTTGGTTTTTCAGAAAGAATAATAGACATGGTAGTGAGATTGATTAGCAATAATTGGTACTCAATTCTGATGAATGGTCAGTTTTTTGGCTTCTTTAAATCTTCAAGGGGGTTAAAACAAGGAGATCCTCTATCTCCAACCTTTTTTATAATTGGGGTTGAAGTTTATCAAGGAGTCTGAATAATCTGTTTGAGGAGGAAAACTTTCATGGTTATGAATTATCGAAGTGGAGTGTGTATAATAATCATCTCTCATATGTCGATGACATAATGTTGTTTTGATCAGGAGAAAAAAGATCAATGAGCTTATGATGAAGGTTTTGAGGAATTATGAGTTGGTGTTAGGGCAGATGATAAACTTGAATAAGAGTCTATTTTATTTGCATGAAAAGGTACCTGTTAGAGTGTGTAGCAGAATCAATAGGGTAATAGGGATAAGGCAAGGGAGTTTCCTTTCAAATATTTGGGGTGTCCTATTTTCTATGGAAGGCAAAAGAAGTGTTATTTTGAAGAGTTGATTAGAAAGGTTTACAGAAGGATGACAGTATGACAGAATAAATTGCTCTAATATGGAGAAAGGTATATTTTAATTAATCATGTGCTTCAATCAATTCTTATGTATTTGTTATCAACTATGAGCCCTCCAACTCGTGTAATATATCAATTGCATAAACTATATGCAAAGTTCTTTTGGGGCAATGGAACTTGATGAAAGAATAAACATTGAGTGTCATGAGAATCTATGTGTTATCCTAAAAAGGAAGGTGGACTGGGGTTTAGGTCTTTACAAGATATATCCAAGGCACTTATTGCAAAGCTATGGTGGGTATTCAAAATATCAACAACATTTTTATGGGCCACATATGTATGGAACAAATATTGTAAGAAACTCCATCCAACTATTGCACTAGGAAGAGGAGCATCACATTCACGAAGGAAGTTAGTTACAGTAAGAGAAGAAATAAAACATGAATTATGGTGGCAAGTGAAAAATGGAAGCTCTAGCTTTTGGTTTGACAATTGGACAAAGCTAGGGGCTCTGTATTATATAGAAGGGGAGAATGCTATAGAAGAGGATCTGGAAGTGAAAGATTTTGTATAGAGTGAAGAAGGTTGGGATGAGCAGAAACTACTCTTAAAAGTTTCACCGGAATTGGTAGAACATATTCTGGAAATTATTGGTCCTCCCGACCTGGCTCAAGAATGTGATGTTCCCTGGTGGATAGGATCTTCATAAGGAGGGTTTACAGTTAAATCTTCCCCTGGGAAATCATAAGGAAAAAACAAAAAGCATGAGGTGATTATAAGCTAACTTGGAAGAATGGTATTCCTTTCAAAATAAACTTTTTCCTTTGGAGAGTTTGGAAGAGGAGAATTCTTACAGATGATAACTTAAAGAGAATAAGAATACATATGGTATCCATATGTTGGTGTTGTGAGAGCCAAGAGGAGGAAACTATAACCCACATTTTTCTAACAACCCCCATAGCCCAAAATTTATGGAGGCAGTTTGCTGGTTTTGCAAGTATAACATTGGAGGGGATGCATCTACATTAATTGATAATCACTTGGTGGAAACAAAAAATAGTGTCAAAGTTGCAGGAAATGTACAAGGCAATGCCACCAATAATAATGTGGACCCTATGAAAGAGAAGGAATGATATCAAACATGGTTCTAACACCACCTATATGGATATGGTAAAACAGGTAGAGGGGCTAGTTAAGAAGCTTGTCAAATCAAAAAATATCCATGGATTGGGTGGAAGTTCATTGGTTGGCTAGAAGTGGTGGAAAAATTATCCAACTACAAGCCAATTTTGTTTTACCAAAAGGTAGTATGGAAGCCTCCAGAGAATAACAAGATAAAGTATAATACACATGGAGCTTCAAAAGGAAATTCAGGTTTGAGTTCATTTTGTTTCTGCCTTAGAAATTCACAAGGTGAGTTAATCTATGCTAAGGCTGGGAGGTTAGGAGTTACTACTAATACAGTAAGTGAAGTGAGGGCTATGAAGGAGGCTTTGGAAATATGTGTGCAGAGAAACCTAAAAAGAATGGTTCTTTGAAACAGACTCACTTTTCTTATATAGGATCATAAGGGGTTAGTGGAAGGTACTTTGGGAACTAGTGTAAAAGGTGGAGAGAATAATAGCTTATATGCAACTGTTAGATGCACAAATAACTCATATATTCAAAGAAGCTAATAATGTTGCAGATAGTTTGGCAAAAGAGGTGGTGGATACACAACAGACAAAAGAATTCAATACATGCAGTGAAATGCCAAGCATAATCAAAAAATAATTGATCATGGATAAATCTCAAACCCCAAATTTGAGGATCAAAACCAGAAGGATACAAGTCCCACATTCTTAATTACGACACAAAGAGGGAGAAAATGGAGCATGCAAAATGGGAGGAAAATTAAGGTACACATCAGAAGAGCAAAACAGATCAATAGATAGTCTTTGGCTATTACAAGATTATACCAAAGCTTACAAGGAAAGAAAATCAAAGTAGCTCTAAGCAGCACACCCAATTACACAGGTAAACAACAAAAAATCATCATAGCAGTTCCGGAGTATTGAGAGACCAAGGATTCATTTTCAACTGCCAAGAAACAGGGATACAAAAGGAATATAAGGAGTCAATAACACACAGAGACACAAGGGATGGATAAGGGAAGATACTCACAATATTTACAACACAACAAGGTTCAGAGAAATCAGAAAAATAAGGGAGGGGAATTCCGTTGACCTGTCGATGAGCTGAATCAGAGGAAGGGTGGAGTTGAGAAGACAAGTATTGAAAAGTAAAGATAACTCACCAAGAACCATTAGATGATTGAAGCAGATCGTGGGGTTGAGGAAATGAGGTCGTATGTTTCTGAGCAAGAAGAAGTGGAAGGGACAACAATCCAAAAATTTAGGGTTTTCTAGGAGCTTATATCTATTGGTAGCCTTTACATATTTGTTAGGTAATTTCCAATTTGTAATGTGGGCTTGGGCCCGAACAATTTGTGACTAAATTTTATTCAATAAAAGGGTTCATGGACCACCAAAAATTTAAATTAAAAAAAAGATGATATTAATTATCTTTTATAAAAGATATGATAGCTAATATTATGTGATATCTCAATGAAAGATAATTTTTGTCTATCTCATCTTACATATCAAACGATCTTGTATTTTTACATTTTCACCTACAATAGAACCTCTATAAATTAATACTTGATAAATTAATAAACTCACTAAAATATATTTTTCTCCTATTCCGAGTTGGGTTAGTGGAGAAAATCATCAATTTCGATAAGATAATATATTTTCAGAAGACCCCTATATAAATATATGATCTCATTAATATTATAAATTAATAATTTTTTAAATACAAAAATATATAAGACAACTTAGTGAAATACAATAATTATAATATTTTTTTTATTTTAAATTTACATATAGTTGAAACTTATATCTAACTTTTCTTATTGCATCCAAAAGTTTCAGTGTTGTCTTCTTGAACTGCACTGTAACAACCCGAACCATCGTTATTGGGTGGAGCAAACCTCGCGATTTTAATTTTTCCTTGGTGTCACCTCCCCCCCCCCCCCATAGTGGGAGTAATCTCGCAACAATGGTGCCACCACCATGGTGGGATGTCTCTGCTTTCAAAACTGTCTCTCCCCCAATCGAGAAATCCCCCATTTGCCCAAGAAAGATAAATTGAATCATCCAAAATTCCTTGTCTCTCTTTTTTAGCTAATAATGAAGTGAATTCCTAACGTCAAAGTAGTCCATGAAAACATCTATTTTTTCCATTCAAGAAATTGATTATGTAAAGATGGGGTGAGTCTCTTATAAGATCTTCTTTTCTTCTATTTTCTTCTATATATTAATTAGCTTGGATTGAGAAAGCTCCACCCAATAATACTTAGCCGTGTATGTGTAGACCGAAATGGTCTCACGAAGCCAGTCAACAGTAGCCTAAGAGCAAGTCAAAACTACGAAAAGGGCGTGAAAAGTTTTGTGAAGGTAGAGAGAGATTTTCAAATCAGACTTCAAGTTGGTGTGTTACGTGTTAAGAAGGCAGAACCCTTCTTACCTTCATTGTTATATCTGCGAACTCTTATTTTCCTTCTTCTCCCTAGAGTGCCCAAGATAGACAAGCGTTTCCTAGAAACCCTTAGAAGGTTACCCTAGACTTGGGAAGGAGGGAGAAGGGATCCTAGTGCAAGAAAGCTATAACCACCAAATTTCAAGTTTGTCATCATCGATCACTGCCCGAAAGAAAGGAATCATGCTGGAATCATACAACATTCGCTTGGTGCCAAAGTAGGCTATTTTTTCCTTTTTGAGTAGTACTAAATCATATTTCTATCACACAATATGATGTAGATTGATGGAAGGGGTCATGCTTAGGCTTTCTGGCATGGAGTAAGAATGGTTAAGTGCATGTTAGCGAATGTTAGAATTAGCATTGCTATATGAGTTGATATTAGTCTATAATTGTCAATAATGGTCTAGTCTTAATTGTTGGCCATAGTACACTGTGATGGGATAGTTGGTGAACCTCATAAATTTATGTATAAGAAATTGATGGGTTAGCTAAATATCCTAGGATTTGTGGTAAATAAGAGAGTTCAATGTTTGACTATTAATTCATATATGCAAGTGAGTGTATTCATGTTAATTGTTTTGTGTGATTTACTTGAGAATGTCTATTCATAAAATAATAGGGTAACACAATAAACTTGATAATTTACTTGGGGTTCAAGTGTGGTGGTTGCATTGTAGGTGATGATTTGGTATTTTTATTTGTATGATATATTCTTGTTAATGATTCATTAGTATTTTCTACATGTATATGAATAGGAAATAATGACATGAACCTAATAAATGATTTTTTATGATCAAATTGCATGCGATGAATTTAGCACCGAAATTGTGTAAGTTGTAGTTTATTTATTGTGCATATAATTGTGATTGTGATTGTGCTTATTGGATTGAGTGTCACATTTTGACACATTATTGTGCAGTGTCATGTTCTAACATATTATTGGATTGGGTATCATGTTCTGACATATTATTGAATCAATTATTATGTTCCAATAATTATTGAACTAGGTGTCATATTCCAACACATTATTAGATAGGTGTCACGTTCCAATATATTATTGAATCGGGTGTCACACTCCAACAGACAACTAGTTAGGTACAGATTCTATGAGAGAACCATGATTTAATGCCATCTATGCATGGTCGTGATTATATATGTGATGATGAAGAAATTGGAATAAGTATAATTATTAGGTTCACCGAATAATAATTGATATAAAGAATTAGAAGTTAGTGTGTACTAAGTTCTTTACTGTGGTGTTGTTACCTATATTACTATATTTGTGATATCATTATGTATTACTTGTCTCCATATGTGATGGTTGTTGGTTATATTCACATAATCAGGAATGAGGTTGTGCAGGATCATTAAAAAGGTATTCAAGGTATTGTTGAGTAAAATCCTAATGACGTAGAGTCTCATATGGTCAGTGATTCGCTTGGTCAGTGACCAGTGAACCGAGAGTTTGAGAGGAATATTGGAGAAAGCTTGAGTTTTATTTATGAATGGGTCACCCTGGCAGGTGGAATCCCAATGTGACATCGCCGCCATGGCAGGCCAGTATGAGTAAAGGAGGAGAAGTCTCAGACCATTTTAATATGATCATCTTCAAAGTAAATTACTAAATATTCTAGGCTAGACATTGTCGATAATGACTAACTAAGGAGAAGAGTGAATAGACTGAGTTAGCGGTTATGGGTTTTCTATAATTTCTATTATAAGAAATAGAGGAGTTAGACTCTGATCGACATTAGAATATGTGGTTGTAATTTTGGTGTTGAGTGTTGTTATTGCACTCTCACTCTTGATGTTTACTTATATTATATGGTAGGCTTCAAATTGACTGATGATGCCTACCAGTATGTGTTATTTATACTGATACTATTCTTGCGATACCTTTTTATGTATAGTCTAGTCGTAGGATTGGTGATGCTTCTTAGGTGAAGACCAAATGATCTCTAACAATTTCTACCCTTTCTTCCTTTTGATGAGAGTCGGTCATTATTTTAATTGTACTTTGTATTTTTAGAAGCTCTTGTACCTATTTAAACTAGAATTCTTAGGGTGGTTGGTTGTCTTTTCAAAGGTTCTTAAATTTGAATTTTTAACTCTGTACTTGAAATTTTTGGAATCTTTTCAGTTTTACCTTAGTTCTTTTCTCTTTCATGTAATTTTATTAGGCAAAATTTTAGGGTTATCCTATCTAGGTGTTAGAGTGGGTATTCACACAGCTTGATGGGTTGAATTATGACAAGTTGATATCAGATCCCAAGTTATCAGTCTCCTACTACAAAAGCAAATATGGGGTAGACTCCTACGAATTGGTGTGTTGACGTCCATATCTAATTTTCAGAAAGCTATGAAGCATTCTAAGATGTCATTGCATTTCTTCTTTTTTTCCCTGAAATCTGTTGTTAGTGGTATGATTTGGGTTCAATTTGTATCTCTGAATTCCAGTTGGTATCTTAACTAAAGTAACTCGATGTCGTTAAAAAAACACAAGAAAGAAAAAGTTGGAACCAATAAGGTTCTACTTAATATATGGCCCTGAGGGTGGTGTGAACGTATGATGATTGACTAAGGATCACCCATGAAGCTACTTCACTAAATGATTTTGAATTTCTCGTGTGGGATGTAGCTTGAAATTGTGATTATGTATAGTGTATTACTTGAATAACTATCAATATGTAAAGTGTGACCACCATTATGCTTGAAATTATATGAGATATGATGAATCTGTGGCTTGAACTTATAAATTTGTGAGTATTTTCTTCGGTGTAACTGCAGATGTGTGAAGTGTATACCCTCTTTTTTGCATGATCAAAATGAATATATGTATGGTATTTCCTGGTGGTTAAATTCTTAATTGTGACTTGTTTTACTTGATTAACTCCTATGTGAAAATTGTACTTGTCAAAAGATTTGAATCACCTAAGGTAAAACTTACTGGGATCCCTATAAACACGTCGACAGATAATAGGCTCAATGATAATTATGATGTGTTGGATATACATACTCTTGAGATATGAATGTTATTATACTAAGATAGCAAAATGATTTATGTATATGTTATACTGAATTTGATCTCTGGTTAGGCTTTGATGAATTTAATTAGTAGAACTGATCTCTAGCTAATTCGTGATCCGAAAAAAAAGAATTCTTAGAAAATTTTTTACTCGTGGGACTGAAATCTACCTCATCATAGCAGAAGGAATCCCTCATAATGTCCCCCAATAGAGGGGATTCTTCCACAATAGAAGAATAAGGCGGGGCAGAACCTCAGTCCACCTTCTCTTGTTTTTTCCTAGTTTTGTTATGTGTCCTAGGTCAGTTAAATAACTTTCTTCCATGCTCAAACTTGAATTCAGCTATAAAACCATGACGTACAAGTAGCAAGCATGCATATCCTATAAAAAATAAAAAATTAGCATTCGTCTATTCATGAGGACAGTAGAAAGGAAAAGCAAGAAATAGAAATATTATCCATTACAAGCCCAATGGGCAAAGATCCAAGTTAGAGTTGTCCTAATTTAAGCTTGAAGAGAGGTCCTCCAGATCTTTCTCACCTGTCTAGGCTTCGCTTAAATAAGGGAACTCGCTGAAGTCCTTTAAATCCAAGGTGGGGAGCTCTTGCTGGAGGGCAATGCCAAAGGAAATTGATTTGATAGTCTTTCACATACTGACCATCAAATGGTTCCTTACTATATTATTCTTCCTCTTCACCTTAGTTGGCGGAGAAGTATCTCAACCTCTTAGGTAGTGGAGGCTAAAGGCTCAGCAGAACAACCCTTTACCTCTCTTCGAATAGCAACTAGGTCATCTTCCATAGGAGCATCAAATAGTGGGTGTTGTGACTCGGAAGGGAAAGTGACCTCATCATCCACCTCCTTACCAGCCTTCTCTACTGCCTCTTTACTGCTCTCATCTCCACCCACCTTCCCTCTCTTACTCCCTATGATAGAGCCCTGCCATATCAAAAAAGGTTAGAACGGAGGATCCATGTGAAGACCTCCATAAGTGGTACCCTTACCACTTTACATGTCACAGTGATCAGCCCCAAAAGGAAAAATACATTTTTGTTGCCCTAGTAGAACATTTTCCATTCGAATAAGATCTATGACCCCATGTTTACTTCAATCCCCCTAATAATACAGATCACCAAAGTTCGTGGATAGCTCACATTCATCCAATTGTCTGATGGGAGGATCCTCCTAAACACCTCTTTGCGTTAGCGAACTAGTAAGTACTAGTAATGCCCTTTGTAGTGGCCTAATACACTTATCCCCTGGAACACTCATCTATCAGTGTGTCCTGTAGCCATATTAGGTCTATCTCCTTCAATTTGGCATCAAAAATAGACTCAAAAACCTCTTACAAATCTAACGTTGCATTGATGAATGTGAAATTCATAAGGACATGTATCTCATGGATGCAAATGAAAGGGTGAGTATCATCCTAACACACAATGGAAAAGATCGCATAGAACTCTGGATATCATCAATAAGGGTAAGAGAGTTTGATATTCCCAAGATAACATTTCAAATAAGGTAATACCATTTTATATTTTTGGCTATATCATTTGGGTTGACTAATGCTCTCACTATCTTCATGGACTTAATGGATTAGATTTGTTTTTCAAACTTTACCTAGACATATTTGAATAGTATTTATTGATGATATATTGATTTATTTTTAAGTGAAGAATATATGAGTTAGTTGAGGATAATGTTGCAAATCTAGAAAAAGAAGCAACACTTTGCCAAATTTAGAAAATGTGAATTTTGATTGAAGTCTGTAGCATTTTTTAGGCATATTATTTTCGTTGATGGTATCATGGTTAATTCAAGAAAATAGAAGTGGCCCAGACTATTGTTCCCTTCGAATATTAAAAGGTTTTTGAGCTTAGCCAGGTACCATAGAATATTTATTGAAGGATTTTCTTTCACTGTATCACCTTTGATTAAATTGACGCAAAAGAAGGTAAAGTTCCAACTGTCGAATGAGTATGAAAGAAGCTTCTAAACATTGGAGGATTGTCTCACATTAGCTCCTCTTTTGACATTGTCATAAGGTTTCAATGGGTTTATGGTATACTGTGATGCCTCACATGTTTGTTTGGGTGTGTCCTGATGCAACATGGTATGTTATAGCATATGCCTTAATTCAATTGAAGGTACATGTAGGCAACTACTCAATCTATGATCTTGAATTGGTGGTCGTGATATTTTCATTGAAAATTTGGCGTCATTATCTTTATAGGTACATGTTAATATATTTATTGACTATAAAAGATTATAGTATATGTTTAGTCAAAGGAACTTGAATCTAAAACAAAGAAAATGGCTTGAGCTCCTAAAGGATTATGACATAAGTGTGTTGTATCATCTGGGCAATGCAAATATTATGGTCGATGGCCCTAGTAGGATATTTATGGGTAGCATCACTCATGTTGATGAAGAAAAGAGGGAGTTGGTTAAGAATGTGCATAAATTAACTTGTTTGTGCATAAGTCTAAGTGATTCTTATGACGATGGTATTCTTGTGCACAATGGGCTCAAATCATCATTGGTAGCGGAGGCTAAAGCAAAGAAAGACTTGGATCTAACATTGATTAAGTTGATGAAGTTGGTAAATGAAAAGAAAGTAGATGTTTTCTCACAAGAGAAGTATGTGGTACTTCGTTATCAAGGTCGATTATGTGTCCCAAATGTTGAGGGTCTAAGAGATATTATATTGAGTGAAACTCATAATTTTTAATATTTTATTCATCCTGGATCTACCAAAATATATAAAGACCTAAGGGAGGTGTATTGGTGGAATAGAATGAAGAAGGTCATAACAAAGTTTGTGGCGAAATATTCAAATTGCCAATAAGTGAAGATTGAACATCAAAGGTCGGGAGGTTTAGACCGATAGATTGAAATTTCTATGTGAAAGTGGAAAGATGTGATATGGACTTTGTAATGGGTTTGCCTTGTACCCGAAAGCAACATGAATCCTTTTGGGTGATAGTGAATAGAATGATGAAATCAAGATGTTTTCTGCCAGTTAAGACATATTTTAGTACTGAGCTTGTATATTAAAGTTCAAAGGTAATTGAGATGATCATCTACCACTTATTGAATTTTTCTACAATGACAGTTATCATTCAAGTATTGTGATGGTCCCTGTTTGAAGGTTTATATGAGAGAAGGTGTAGATCTCCAGTAATTTAAAGTAGGTGAAATGACATTGATTGGTATCCATTTAGTACTTGATGCTATAGAGAAGGTGAGACTTATAAAGGAGATATTAAAGGCTGTCCAAAATTGCAAAAATTCATACTCAAATATCAGAAAGAGGGATCTTGAGATCAATGTAGATGATTGGGTCTATTGGAAGGTTTCATCCATGAAGGGTGTAATGCGATTTGATAAAAAAGAAAATTGATTCCTAGGTATGTAGGACCTTGTAAAATACTAAGGTGAATCAGCAAGGTACCATGTGAGTTATATTTTCTATTAAAGTTAGTTGTGGTTTATCCGGTGTTTCATTTGCAAATGTTAAGAAAGTTTGCAGGTGATCCAAATGCTATTGTGTCATTAGAAAGTGTGGGTGTTGAGGAGAATTTGACTTCTAAAAAGGTTTCGATTGAGATTTTGGACGGACAAGTGAATAGGTTGAGAAATATGAAAATTGCATCCGTCAAGGTCTTATAAAGCTAACAAGTTAAAAGTTCTACATGGGAAGCGGAAACGGACATGATGAAATAATATCTTTATCTTTTTCCTTCTATTCAAGCCCAAGGTATTAAGTCATTCATGTTCAATTCATCCAAATTCCTATATTTTAGCTTTTTCATGTCATAATATATGCATGCATACTCATGGAACTGATTTTAAATGATGTTCATTGCAAAAGTTTAAAAATTTCACGAAAGTAGTGTTTAAATTGCATTTTGTATTCATATTGAATTATTAATACCTATTCTATTCTATTCGATCTAGTTTTTATCGTATTTGAGGGTGAATGTTCTCAAGGGGGAGATATTATAAAATCACGTAAGTTGAAAGGCCGTGAAGCAAAGTTTGAGGGACGTTTCCCCAGGAAATTTTCAATTTTGGGCATGAGTGCCATCACTGGACCCTTCACGAGTTGTGTGGGGCACCACTGGCCATGGTGGGGTCCCTCCCAAGACCCTATAAAGGGTGTGCCATGAGAGGGTCCATAGGTTGTGGTACCCATCACGAGTCGTGGTGGACCCTGTGGTAAGCTCCCCTCTGTCCAATCACCAAGGCCCCTAACAACGAATCCCTTCATGGGTCGTTGAGCCTTTCACGAGCCGTGGTGAGCCCCTCGTTCAGTGGTCCATGAGGAGAAGTTTTTAAGTAGGGGTATTTGAGTTCTTTTCTAATTACTAGTTATGTATTTGGATAGTTTTTAGAACTAAAAACTCATCTATTAACTACCGTAAGTCCCTAAAAGTCTTTCATTCACAACCAATTCCCAAAATCAAAATTTCTCTCTCTAAAAATATTCTCAAGTCTCTCTTCTTTCCCAAGCAAGAATTTCATTGAAGATCAAGCAATTCACCTCAAATTTAAAACAATTTCTTCCAAATTCCATTAGTTTCTTCACCAAGGTATGTGGGTCTTCAATCATGGAGCCCATCTATCACTCTCTTTTTTCATCAATTTGAAGCATATATTTCAAGGTATTGTACAAATTATGATCTAAACTATGGTTATATACTCAATTATGCATGAAATTGTTGTAGATGAATTACATTAATTATGAGAAATTCCTGTTATTTATTATCTATTGCTAATTATGAAATTGCTTGTGGGTTCTCTTAATTATGATTCAATTGACTTCAAATTACATTATTATACATGAATTTCATTCAATTACATGATTTTGAACTTAATTGATTATGTAACCATATTTTTTCCTAATTTCATCTCAAGATATGGTGTATGGAAAGAAATTCAAGTATTTGAACAAGTTAAGAATAGGAATTTATGATCCTTAAAGGTGATCTAAGATCCTTAAGGGAGACTTAGGATCCTTAAAGGTGACCTAGAACCCTAATACTCAAATTGAATTATGATTAGTAATGATGGAAGGCTAACATCAACATTGCTAAATTTATGAAAATGAGCTATTCCTAAGTATGATTTATGAATTTGATTGGTTAATTTGATTGTCCCTCCTACACAACTAGTTTATGAATCTATGATAAGTATGGTTTATGATATGTATTCCATGGGATTTGACTTAGCACCGAATGAGGCTTTGAGGTGGGGACTTGACTAAAGGGTTCTTAGCAGCAATCTCCTAGTCTCATAACTACGTGTCACCGTAGGATTTATTTTCACCAATAAAGTTTGCTAGTGGATCCACATATGACACTCGCTTGGCGAGGTAGAGTCTTACCTTGGCAAGTAAGACTCTGTTTTCTCCAATGTATGAGTAGACATTGGGATTTCATATTATAGCTCGCATGGTCTTATTGTCGGTTACTATTCTATCCCACGTAAACATCTTCAACATGACACTTTGTTTTTTTTTTTCCATTTTAATTTGCAATCTACACACTTTTCATTCAATTTTTATGTATCACATATCTCTTTATCTCAACATTACTTTATTCCTATACAAGAAAAATATAATATTAAACATAAAGTTATCTGATTAATACTCAAACAATGACAAAAATATTAAAATGTGAGATAATAACTACTAATATATGTATTTTTGTACTGAACATCAATATGTCGTGAATACTTAATTGACTTGATAGTAATACTTTCATTGATATCTTGTGAATACTTAATCAGTTTGATAGTATTACTTCTTATTGCAACAAGTACACTGAACCTTTTTTATTGTCTTGAATACATACAAAACAAAAACACAAAAATTAAATGATATGAGCCATACGTTTGTGCAATGCACGGACTGACCATCTAATTTATTATTGAAATGGGAAACTGCATAAATTAGGGGGGATAAGACTAAAACAATACTTAACCTTGAATGGTACTATCGTACTTAGAGCATGATGTTTGTTGAAGCTTGAGTGAGGAGCTAAAACCTATGTTCTTTCCAGGAAGGTCAATCACCAAGAGGTTCTCTTCCAATTGATGCCCTCCTATGACAATCGATGGTTCCCATGTTTGATCTTGTCCAACAAACGCTAAACACATAACGTCATTACTAACTTGGACCACTGAATTTGCCCCATAAATCCTCCAAAATGCACTAGGCTTGTGCAAGACAATATCAATTACAGGAACATCTGGTCCAACATTGGTGTTTTTAATGTTTTTGGAACTAAAGCAAAGTCCAAATTGTTTCATAGGAGGCTCTACAAGTGTCACGTTCTTCGGAAGTGCCTTGATGAAAGCAGTTTTAAAAGCATCGTAAATGCTAGTGTGCAAAATTGTGAAAGGTGTCGATGTGCTTATTCTGGTCCCAGCAACTCCATTTTTCTTATTAATAGATAACAATGTTTTATTTAGTGGAATATCTTGGCCCCCAATTTGAATGGATGAAACTTGGATATAGTACTCTTCAGATGTCACAAATCCGCCCCTTGTATTTGCGATTAATTTGGTGTAGAGAATATCCTTGGAGATGTCGATCTTCTTAGGATTGTATACATAATATGGGCCAGAACCGATGAATATAACGCCACGAGATGTTGTAGATGAGCTCAAACATATACCAAACTTCTTGGTGAATCTAGGATCTAAAGCAAGTTGATTAGGAATGGACACTGGACTTTCGCGTCCAAAACCTGCAAGTCCTGGTAAGGAATAATAATATAATTTCGTGTAAAATACCTCTTATCACAAAATTAATGCATTTTCATGGAAATATTAATACCATATAAAATATAAATAAGGGGATATTAAGTCATATATGAAGTACATCAACGTGGATACATGACTTCTCTAAATAGCAAAACTTATACTAATATCTTTGTTAGTCAGATCCACACATGAATGACGCACACTCATACATAAATACGAATTTCTGCATTCAATAATGTGTAAAAAGTATGTGGCAATTTTTAATTTTGAAATGGGGCGTTCACACAGTATAATCCAATACCTGTGACTCCATTCGCGAGGAGTCTCATCATATCGGGATCAAGAAGGCAACTGAAAATAAAGCGTGGCCAAGTGACACGAACACCAGGAGTAGAACCAATGACCAATACATCCTCAGCAATTTCTGCACGGTCATGAAACGAATTGATCAAGGGATTTTCACCCCAAATGTAACAAGTATTGTTGTTGCATCCAGGCTGCAATTGAGGTTTGAATATGCAGTCTCCACAGGCATGTGACTTGGCAAGAGTGCATTGTGTGGAATTACATACAGCTGGTTTGTAAGTTGAACTACTGTAACCTTTGTCACAATCCACCAATAAGCTTCTACCACCAAGATTGATTAAGAGTTTTAGGGGGATTAAAGGAGTTCTTTGACTTACTTCTAGAAGGTATTGTAGAGTTGATGAGTCTTTAGTAACTGGAAGGTATAGTACCTCAGCTGAGCACAGGAAAATATTGAGTTGAAGAAATAAAAGAAGGATAGACAAAGGAAGTTTGAATGTCACCATGCTAGACAAAGACAGAAAGCAAATGGTATGATTAGACCAATGACGGGTTGCAAATTTATAGTAAGAGAAACATAGACAACTATAGTGTACATGGAGAATACTACATGATCCGCCACCTTTGTTTGAATTCTTTTGTATATTCCCGTTGACATTAGTGACACTCTATAGTGGCTTCTGGCCTTCCGTAATTTTTACTCTTTCTGGTTTATATTAGATGTGGTGTTTACTAAAAAATAATCAGTCCAAAATTGATATCATGCTAGATAATCAATAAATATTGAGAGAGAAATTATATGGGTATATCATCACAAGTCACAACTTTGACTTTGAATTAAATCTACATATGACCCACTTTTGTTTTAATATCTTCATTTATTCCCGTTGACATTAGTGAAATTCTATAATGTGGCTATCTCTGTGTATATTGAAAATTAGAAGATATACATTTTAAATTAGATTAATTTAAAAAATATATTTATGTATTAGGTTAAAAAAAATAAGATTGAAGCATAATATGATCACAACTTTGACTTTGAATTAAATCTAGTCAGCATATGGAGTTAATCTCATGCACATGGCCAAGTTGATGACTAGCAAACAGATTTATACGCGTGTTTGAGATTGTGATGTTTACATCTTATCTCAATTTTCAAACGTGAATTTAATACGTTGAATATTTTATTTTCAATATCCCCACTTGTGTTTGTTGGTGTAATATAACATAAATATATTAACTTATACTTGAAAATAAAATGATGAAGTTGAACAAATATTCATTCAGATGCGCGGATATCTCGATCTCTTTAAGGAGATTCAAGTCTATTGTGGTATAATCTACACCGATCCAGCAGTATATCTCTCGACTTGTCCCTTCCAGGATACAACAGTCCAACAACGTTATATGACTCAAACAACTTTGGATTAATTGATGAGTTCAAAGCTCCACAAAAGAACACATTTCTTCAACATATAATTACTCCCTTTTTTATATAGTGAATATAGTTAAAGACTTAGAATATTTTATGTGTCTCAACTGTCTCTTTCACTATTGCACACTTCACTACACACTACAACATTTATCCACACTTCTCATTTTTCTACCACACCACTTCACAAAGGAAGAAACATCACTATTTATAAATGAGACATTCATCCATCGTCTTAAATAGGATTAATGTGGATAGTAATATAGGTAAATGAATAAAGGAATTATGTCTTAGAGGTTACATGAGTTACAAGGCATAATGTGGTAGAACATGGTTTACAGGTTACATGAGTTACAAGGAATAATAATATAGACTAATGGGAAAATCAAGAGTTAGAGGTTATAGAAGTTACATAGAAACTTATTGCCACATTCTATCCCTAACTCATGTTATAAATTAATATTTGTAATATTGAAATGTATTTTACACCAACAATGTTATTACGGGTTCAAAACTTATACTCAATACTCATTGAAAGTAGTAGCGTTAGCCATATACCAAATTTTAAGTTTTACAAAATATCCTTAATAACACATTAAAAAAGAATGGTTAGAGGGACTCGGGAGTTCAATGCAAAAATAAAATGAAATTCGAATTTAGTGTGTTATGATTTGAATTTTTTGTCCGGGTTGTTCAATTCAAATTTGAGTTGTCATTGCCCATTATTGATTGAATAACATGATTTGAGTGGTAAAAATAAAGAACCAATTTAAAGGTGGGTCTAGATATTGATGAAATAAAAAACACTTTCTTTTTTAGTTTTATTTAATAGGTGTTGATTTTGGTTGTGGCCCGTGGATTATGCTTCAATCCGTTATAAAAATAGAAAAAAAAAAACATAAAAGAAGAGAACATTGTTTTGCAAACATTATCTTAATAAGATAATTTAATTAATCCTTGTTTTAAATAAAATTTTTAAGAATTACAAAAAAATTAAATATTAGATTTTACTTTAAGGTGAAAATGGAATGATTTTTTGAAATCTCTTGGTCGTGCCGCACTTTGGATCACAATAAAATTGGTTGCATCATTGCATGTTTATTATTCCATCATTACGCCAACAGGAAGTTTATTCCCTTACAATTTAATTCAACATCTAATACTTTGTTCTCTTTCCTTATTATTATCCACTCTTCATTCAAATTTTTATTTGGCATATCTTCAACAAAAGTTCGGTCCAAAATGGACATTTTTTGGATGCGATAAATCAAAAAGGATTTTTTTACAATATATGACTAAAATGAACACTTCGCCTATTTATACACTAATGATCTTAATGGTCATTTTGGAAAATTTTAAAAAAATTGTCATTTTACCCCTTTCGTTAGTAGCCCCAAGTCATATTTGACTCATTTGTGAGACTGGTTTTGGCGTTTCATTGAAAAGTTGAAGGTTGTAAGAGTTTTTGAGTTTTAAAGAATTAAATTGTTCAAAAAGTGAATTTTAGTACCATTCGAAATTACGTCAGTTCCATCATCTCTGTAATGTGCAGTTAGTTTAGGAGTTTCTTCATTTTTCGATTCGAGTTAATTTTGTGAATTTGAGGTCCTAAATTGGAAGTTCAAGTCATAACAAAATAAGATTTGACTTTGATCAACATATCGTGTTTGAAAAATCGAATTGGATTTATGATGATTCCATTGATTTTAAGACGTGATTCAGGTCTAGAAGGAGTTTTGTCATATTTTTAGGGGATTTTGAGGACGTTTTGATCTTTTTGAGCCTTAGAGTTAGTTTAGTTGTGACTTATCAGGTTTTGGGTCAAGGTGACCTCATATTTAATTTCGATGGTTCTATTGAATTCAGAACGTCGAATTTTATTAGTAGAATAGCATATATGATTTGTATGTGCGGCATTCCGATGAATTTTAAGGGTCTGATAGGAGACTTAGTGAAATTCCCTAAATTTGATTTCTGGTGCCAGTGCTTTACTCATCGCGTTTGCAGCGCCCTTTCCAGCATTCACAATGAGCATCCCTCTATCTTATATGTGATCGTGGTAGGGGATCCCACGATAGCAATGCATTTTCCCTTTGTCCTCCACGATTGCGACCCATACTCCGCGATCACAATGTATGCTCCTGTCCACCATGATCGCGGTGGGTAATGGCCCGCGATCGCGAAGTAACAAGGGCTGCTGCATGTAAGATAACATGACCCCAAACCGTAGTAGGCAACTTTGTCTTTATAAGCAATGGGCGTGCTATCAATTGGAAGCGCTTAATAAATGAATATGTGTTTCTTTGTCATATTGTATGGATGTATGATTATGAGATTATTTTTAAATGATATTTGATGCATAAATTTGATGATTTTATGAAAATAATATTTATGTTGTATTTTTGCATTCATGTTGAGATGATGGTTATGTTTCTACTCTACTCAAGCTTGCTTTTGTCTCATTCGAGGACGAATGATCTGAAGGGTGAGATATTGTAACACCCTACTTATTAAAAAGACTGAAAAATGAAAAAGTTATAGAAAATTTTGAACTGGACTAGTGTTACGAGTCAATCTACGGCTCGTGGATTGAACTACGGGTCATAGATAGGTCTCGTGGTTGAGGTCCAAAAGTTGGTGAAATTTTTTTATCACTAGAAGTCATTATACAAAGGATATTATGAGTCATACTTAGGAATATGGCTCGTAGATTGAATCGTGAAAGGGACCCCGAAGGATGAAAAAATTTCTAAGTCTGGGAGGTTTCTATGAAAGGGATCTACGATCCCTAAAAGGAACTATGGACCGTACTGTTGGCTCATGGTTTGAGTGGTGCAAGTTTCAGTAGCTCAAATTTTATGGCATGAAAAGTAGGAAGGCCAAGTATGACTCGTACTTCGATCTACGACCTGTAAACAATGACTCGTAGATGGGTCTGACAGTTTTTAAATGAAGAATTTTTTGGTTATTTCTGATCCTTTTAACTCCTAAACTACGTCATTTTGACCCTCCTAACTAACTTAACCAACTCAAACCCTATAAATCATATTCCTAATTCATTCACTCTAAAAAATCTCTCCTAAATTTCTAAATTTTATCTCTCTAAGCAAGGACTCTATTAGCGTTAGAGTTTTAAGATTTTGCTGAGGATTTCAAGGTTTAATCACTCTAATTATTAGGGTTTCTCACTGAGGTATGTGGATTTTCATTCATGCATTAGATTCATCTATGAAGCCCAACTCAAATTTATTTTTTCTTCAAGTTTAGGCATGAATTTCTATGGGTTTTTATGATGGCATTTCAAATGACTTGATTATGATTATGACATAATTATTATTCTTAAATACACATGAATTATGAAGAATTTAATGAGTTTTATGATTTTCAAGTGAATGTAAGTGATTTCAAGTATATGATGATTAGAGCTTGTTGAATTGATGTGAGTTTCTTTACTAATGATTCAAATTGATTTCTAATGCATGATTCTCACGTGATTTTCATCTAATTGCATAATTTTAGCTTAATTACTCATGAATCCATACATGACCCTAGTTTTCTATGACAAAGTTATGATTTTCATGAATATGATTCTAAATATGAAAGTATATTTTAATAAAGAAGATGATGATGATGATGATGAGGGTAACTTAATACCCTAATGTTGATGAAATGATGATAAGATGGGAATGAAATGATGATAAGATGGGGAGTAAAATCACACTATATGCAAAGTTATGAAGATGGACTATTCCTATGACATGATATGTTTCATGAAGTTATGACACCTATTTTATAAGCTATGAAAGTACAATTTCTAAATTATGATGATGACTATGTATATGCATGATTATGTATTTTGTGGGATTTGACTTAGCATCAAATGAGTTTTTTTGAGGGGGACTATCCCAAAAGGTCCTTATATAAATCCTCAAGTCTCATAACTGTGTGCCACCATAGGTTTGTGATTATGTGTCTATAAGACTAGCTAATGGATCCATATAACATTATGTTCATGTGATACTCACCATGCTAGGGTTAAGCCTAAAGGGTGAGATTTCTATATTTATGTGACACTCACCGTGCTAGGTTTAAGCCTAAAGAGTGGGATCGAGTCTACCTTGGAAAAGTAGATTTCTTTTTTTGCTCGGTGTAGAGGGAACATTGAGATTCCATGTAATAGTCCTCATGATCATATTGTCGGCTATTATCTTATTCCCACATATGTATGCTAGGTTATGAAAGATTTTATGATGCTTTTATTCATAGTTTTAAATATGCATTGATCATTCATATCTTGTCCTTATTCTATTGCTATGATTATGTATATTGATATTCTGTTATGATGTTTCCTTGATGCATGACATACCTACATACTCTGTACATTCTACGTATTAATGCATACTCTTTGCCTACATGATCTAATCATGTAGGGACGGATGGCGACGAGACTATTCATTCATTTCATGGCTAGAGTTGGATTATGCTTTGAAGATTGTTGGTGAGTTCTCATGTTTCGGGGATAAGCCTTATTCATGTTATATTTTCATATGATTGAGACTTTATAATTTGATTTGTGATTCTATCTTGAGGGTGAACTAGTAGCATGTTCTAAATCCCATCAAGATCTATGATCTAGAGACATGTTTTGGACATTATGATGTAGTAATTTCTCTAAGAAAAATTATGACTTGATGTTGCTATGTTTTGCTTGCTTACTATTTTATGAATTTCTTATTTTATCTTATGTATGCTTATGATATGAACAATAGGCTTAGATGGGGCACCTTCGGGTGTCACATTTGTCATGTCATAGCTAGGTCTTAGTTTTGGATCGTGACATTATTTTTCTTTTCCAAGCAACATTTTGCTGAGGAGTTCTAGGAGTTGAGAAGTTGGATGTATCCCATTTTCCACAGAAAAGATATCCATCTTAGCATTTTTAAATTCGGTCACATGATTTGATCTAATCCTTGTTATCTTATGATTCAATTTTGTTTGGATCATTTTAGAAAAGATCACAAGTATAACATAGGTTTTATTCTTAGACTTCAAAAACATGGTCCAAGTGAAGTTTGAATCTTGACTGGATGCACAAATCCATGTGAATTAATTCTAGGAGTCTTGTTGTGTTGACCTGTCTCTTCTGCTTGAAAGAGGATCTGGTTTGTTTACCCTTAACACAAGCTTCACAAATCTTGTTACCTACAAACTTCATTTTTGGCAATCTATGGACCAGGTCCCTGGATACAAGTTTGTTTAATAGAGAAGCATTGACATGACCAAGCCTTTTGTGTCATAGTTCTGTATTCTTACTTTAAGCATTGAGACATGTAAGATCATCTCCTCGATGGTGCTCATATCTACCACATACATGTTTTTGACCATTTTTGCAACTAGAACCACTTCTTGAGAGGTCAAATTAGTAATAATGCACTTTTTTGAAAGAAATTTGACCTCATTTTCTTTATCACAAATTTGAGATGCACTTAATAGACTATATTTCAACCCATTCACATAATACACATTTTCAATTTAGTATTCCAATGACTTTTAAATTCTTCTAATTCCAAGAACGTAACTCTTTTTACCATTTCTAAATGAGACACCTCCACCTTCAAGTGTCTTGATTTATAGGAAGCTTTTAACAATTTCAGTCATGTGCTTTGAGAAACCATTTTACCATGTATCAACATTAGTTGTTGCTTTCTTCACTTAAATGCACATAGAGCACTTGTTAAGCTTAGGAAGCTATTTGAGTCTAAGTTGCTAATAAACATATAAAGGTGTGATAAGTGTATTTTTTTCCCACAAGGTAAAGAAATTTTCTTCATATTAGATTCTTTCTTTGATTTTGATCGAGACTAGGTTCAACTTTTGACTTCTTCTTTTGTTTAACATATTTTGAAAAATATTCTTTAGCTCTTTTTCAGGCTGGACTGTCTCTTTTAAGATGTCCATTTCTATCACAGTGAGTATAAAGTAAATTATTAGAAACAATTATATATTTACTATAAGGCTTATATGAAGGATTTATCTTCACAAAACCTAGACCCTTCTCACCATTTTGTCCCTGAATCGGTAGGTTTTCTAGAATTTTTGACGAAGTTGTCCACTTGAGAGATTTGTTCAGATCTTCCTTAATATGGACTATGCCCCTCTCTAATTGATCATTTCTTTCTAGATCCATATTTAACTTCAATTCAGTAGATTATAACTTACTTTCTAGTTCAAGCTATAATCCACTGGCTTCACCTTTTCCTTTAGAGACACCATCAACTTCATTCTTTAATTTTCTTGATATTTCTAAATTTTTAGATTCTAAAATGTCCAAGTTTTGTTCCATGTCAGACATTTAAGCTACTAAACGAGTTTTTTCATCTTGAAAAATATTCAGACTATTGTTCAAAAAATAATTCTTATTTGTCATCTTATTAAGAGAATCAATCAACGTAACAATTAATTTTTGTAATTTTGTAGAAGAGTAAGCATTCAGATTTTATTTAAGATCATCAATAGTTACCTCTTCATCACTTTTATCTTCATCATCAGACTTTTCCATGAATGCAAACATTGAGTTGACAATATCTTTATCATCTTTGATAGCCAACATAGAAACATCATTAGGATATTTGAATTCATCTTATTCATTAGAAGAATTGCCCTATATATCAAAAACCTTCTTTACTATTCGATCTATTGCAACTCTTCTCTTTACTTGTTAGGGACCTGGTCCCTCTTGTTATCTTTGCCACCTCCAAACTTGACATAGTCCTTATACTTTAATTTGTGCATAAGATAATCTTTAATAAAATATCACAACTTTTCACATTTGTGACATAGATCAGTAACATTTGTAGATTTTCTTGAACTTTCTTACTTCATGAAATTTTTATATTTTCTCACAATCTTTTTTAATCTACAAGTTATATACGCTATGTTCACATCTTCTCCACTATCATCACTAGGGGAAGCCTTAAGATCCAGAGATTTGTCTTTCTTCAACTCCTTCTTATTGAAGTCTTGTTGCTTATTGAGCTCCTGAGTTTGAAGATTACTAATCAACTCATCCATAGTGAGGATTTTCAAGTTCTTTGCTTCAGTGATTGCATCAACTATGCTTTCCCATGATTTTGAAAGTACCATGAGAATTTTCCTTACCTGTTTTCTAGTGTGAAAAGGTTCTCCCAAATACCTTAGTTCATTTGTGATGAAGGTGAACCTGATACACATCTCTTGAATAGATTCACTTTTTTCATGGTGAAATTTTTATTTTGAGTTGTCAGCATAACCACCTTTGATTCCTTCACTTGAGCAGTCCCTTCATGAGTTGTTCTCTAATAATTTCAAATATCTTTTGTTGATTCACAAATAAGATTCTATTGTATTCATCAGGTAGTATCCCATACACCAACAACTTTTTGCCCTATAATTTTTCTCAACCTTCTTTCTATCAGTTTCATTGTACTATCTTCGAGTCTTTTGAAACTAGTATAGTAATCTCTCCTTCTTTCACTTCATTCATAGAAACATGTGGTCCATCAATAACAATGTCCCACAGTTCACTATCTTTAGCCATGATAAAATCATGCAGTCTTATCTTTCACTATCTATAGAATTGACCATTGAAATGAGAAGGTCGAGTTGTTGATTGTCCTTCTTCCAGATTTGTTGCACCAATCATTGTTACAAGATCCTATCTAGGTTTTAACCTTTTAGAGAGTCCTTGCTATAATACTAATTGAAGGCCTATATGCTTTCACGACATAACACTCGACTAGGTCCTTTATCAAAATACGAACATAATAAATGCAGAAAGTAAAAGACACAATTATTTTACATGGAAATTCCCTTGCTCAAGGAAGAAAAAATCATGACCTGTCTCATAAGATTTCAGCAAGATTCCACTAACATCAAGAAACAACAACAATTACAAACACTTGCAATCTCAAGGATTAACCTCTTAATACCTTCCCCTTACAATGATACCTGGAATCTTCAACTACTAAGCAATAACTCTGTTGTCCACTAAATCAATGCTCTCAGATCAGTCTAGACTTCGACATCCATCCTAGCTAACTCTAGCTATAAATTGCAAACTGAGAAAAACAAAAGATTCAAAACAAACACCAAGTTCCTTAATAGATCAGGACTTGGTTTACATAAAAATGAGTAAAGAAATAAACTAAAAAGAACAAGACAAAATGATGAAAAACTCAGCCACCATTGTTATTCTTCAATTAATATTCTTTGGATTATTTTTTAGCCTTTTTTATTGTGAGAAAGATGATGTGTAAAAGGTTCAATGAGCCTAATGTTGATTAGACACAATATAGAATAATCATTTTTTGCTTTGTGCAATTCTATTGGTCAAGGACCTGTCATACTACAAAAATTCGAGCACACTCAAAAGTAAATACTAGTAGTGTACTATTTATAACTATCACTTTCAGTTACATGCCATCAGTTCTAACATGGGATCAAATCTCATCCTAGAGTTTGTCAATCATCAAAACTACAATTTAACAACTAATGACAACCAAATTTAAAGGACATAACATCAAGAAAAAGAAATATCTATATGTTTTTTCGCATATTTTTCCGGTCTGAAAAATGAAAAAAGAATATCTATTATAATATTAGTATTCTTACATCTATTTAATACTTTGGTAATATTCAAAAGTTATATATAATTGAAAGAAACACTAACTCGAAAGATACAAAAATAAAAAGCATAAAATAAATTAGAACAACACAAAGTGAGAACAAATCACAATTTTTTTATGAATGGGTCGATGGAGCAGGATAAAAGTATGAGCAAATGTTAAATGAGACATGATAAGACAAGTTAACATTTAACAGGTTAAGGTTAATTCTGAGCTTTGTTGCCACACTTTGTTTATCATGCTATAATTTTGCATGTTTACTAGTTATATTTTGAACCTTCTTGATAAAAGTTGTTGCTCTGTCATTGCTATCATGTTTGCATAAGATGTTTAATTGGTTCATATTTTTTAAGATGAAACATCTAAAAGGTATAAAATTAAATTAAGGTGTCTAAGTGAATTGCGTGAATAATTTAAATGATCACAATGACTTAAGCCTTTAAAATTTGTAATGCTCATTTCGATCATCATCATAAAACACATTATTTATAGAGCTTCGCAAATGTGAATTACCCAAAGCTTCATAAAATGCATTTGATGGATGTGTTTCATTATCTTATATGTCTCGTTATATCGACTAATACATCTTGTGTTCTTTGTTGTTTTTCCTTTCCGTCCTCCCCTTTCAAAAGGAGTATAGAGTAGAGTTGATGGGAAAAACTATAAATCATGGAGCATATTTGCTACTCTCCCTCTGTCCCATTTTATGTGGTACCATTTTCTTTTTGGTCCGTCCCAAAAAGAATGTCACCTTACTTTAATTAGAAACAATTTAATTTTAAAATTCTCCTTTTTTCCTTAATGAAATGATTCTCAATTACACAAATATCTAAGAACTATTTTAGACTACAAGTTTCAAAAATCTTCTTTTTTTTTTTAAACATCATGCCAAGTATAAGAGTGTCACATAAAATGCAACGGGGAGATTACTTTTCCTATCCACCATAAGTTGGCACTACACTATTTGGTAAGTCGGATTATTTTTATGACTAACTAAGAAACATATTTTTTTAATAAAAAAGGTTATATAAATTTCTAATTTTATTTTAAATGCGAAAAAGTTAAAAGGTCAAAGAATAAATGAACAAATTAAACACCGAAAATTAAATGCATAAACGTACATTGAGTTTTTTTGACAATCTTGAAGACAATACAAAAGCCATACACAGGCACGGTCCACAGATACCGACCATCTAATCTATTACTCCATTGAAAGAGGAAACTATGTAGAATAGAAGGGATAAGATCATAAAAAAGATGCAAGTCGTATACATGTGCAATGCACAAGCACTGACCATCTAGTTTATTATTAAAAGTAAAAATTACGTAGAATTCAAGACTAGAAAGGTACTTAGCCTATAATGTTATTGTCGTACTTAGAGCATGATGTTTGTTGAAGCTTGAGTGACGAGCCGAAACCTATTTTCTTTCCTGGAAGGTCAAATACCAAGAGGTTCTCTTCCAATTGATGTCCTCCAATCACAATTGATGGTTCCCCGTTTTGGTCTTGTCTCACAAATGCTAAACACATAACATCCTTACTAACTTGTATCACTGAATTTGTCCCATAAATCCTCCAAAATGCACTCGGCCTGTGCAAGATAATATCAATTACAGGAATATCTGGTCCAACGTTGGAGCTTTTAATGTTTTTTGAACTAAAGCAAAGTTCAAATTGCTTCATAGGAGGTTCTACAAGTGTCACGTTCTTTGGAAGCACCTTCATGAAAGCAGTTTTAAAAGCATTGTAAATGCTAGTGTGCAAAATTGTGAAAGGTGTCGTTGTGCTGATTCTCGTCCCACCATCTCCCTCTTTCTTATTAATAAGTAGCAATGTTTTATTTAGTGGCACGTCTTTTTCCGCAATACGAATGGATGAAACTTGAATATAATACTCTTCAGATACCGTAAATGCCCTTTTATTTGTGATTAGTTTGGTGTAGACAATATCTTTGGAGATGTCGATCTTCATAGGATTGTAAACATAATATGGACCAGAACCAATGAATATAACTCCACTGGATGAGCTCAAACATATGCCAAATTTCCTGCTGAATCTAGAGTCTAAAGCAAGTTGATTAGGAATGGAAATTGGACTATCATGTCCAAAACCTGCAATTCCTGGTAAGACATAATACAATTTGAATAATCAAAAAGTATCCTTTCTCAAATTGGTTCAACTTTCATAGAAGAAGTTACGTTTAAATCGTTGTTGTCACCTGAAAATAAAAAATAAAAAATAAAAAAGAAAAAATTTCTACATGGTCATCACTCCCCATTCCAATTTAATTGTTAATTTAATACTGTTTAATTTGATACAATTTAGGAATAAATAAATTTTTTTAGTGTTTATTGTCTTAAACATTCCATAACTTTTATATGACTCTATAAGGATTTTGAAACTCGAGGATTCAAATTTTGTGACTATAAAAGATTATTATTATGTGAATAAAATACAAGCATATAGTAATATTTTGTAAACATAAGAAAATATTATTTTTTAGAAATAACTTAATAAAACAATAGTGTCAAAAAAATTGAAATTCATGCAGTATATATCTAAAAAGGAAAATATATAAATTGTCCGAAAGAATTATTTACATACTAATGACTTCTTGCCCCTCGATGCTTGGGTTATGATGGGGAGAATGCCCCCACCTAGGGGTGGACATGATATGGTATATACCAAATACCATATCAAAATCGAATTTTTTAATATCGTGGTATGGTTATTATGGTATTTGATATGATATTTGGTATGACTTATATTATTTTTTGGTATTTGGTATTTAAAAAATAAATATCGAAATACTGTATACCATATCGAAATATATATATATATAGGGGTGGGCATGGTATGGTATATACCGAATACCATATCGAAATTGAATTTTTTAATACCATGGTATGGTTATTATGGTATTTGGTATGACTTATATTTTTTTCGATATTTGGTATTTAAAAAATAAATACTGAAATACCGTATACCATACCGAAATATATATATATATATATATATTTAAAGGGGAAATTTCATATATATACAATAAAAAAGTTTGTTTACATAAAATATAACCTACTTTTCATTTACATAAAAAATAGGGGAAATTTCATATATATACAATAAAAAAGTTTGTTTACATAAAATATAGCCCACTTTTCATTTACATAAAAAAT
>JBCEWC010003069.1:0-31684 GCA_038996855.1 Solanum aculeatissimum | reverse complement strand
TTTTATTTTTTAACTCTATCTCGCGCCCCCAGCCTCCCCTTCTCCCCCCTCCCCATGTCCCCCTCCTCCACTCCTAGCCCCCACCCCATACAATTTAACCCCACTTATTTTCTAAAAATATTTTTATTCGTTAATCAAACAATAAAAAATATTTTTTAAGAAGTATTTCTTACTCAGTAATCAAACATGAAAAAATAAGTTAGAAATCAATTTATTTTCGAGAAACTCATTTTCTAGACATATCAAACACACCCGTAGTGAAATGAAAGAATATAATAAAGTTAACATACTTTTTATTAATTTCTTAAAGAAACAGTTATACATAAACGCTAAATTTAATGAAAAAGACTCTGGCCTCATTTGTTTCAACTAATAAATTAAGATGTTGAATTTGAAGACATATTTGAATGTTAAATATGCTTTAATGCTTCACTTGTTTTAATTTAATAAATGTTGTAATCTTAATTATTCAAATTTTAATCATTAAATTTGTTTGTTAGGTAAAACCATTTTATTTCATGCCTAATGGAAGTTCACTTTGAACAAAATATGGAGGTAAATCATATCACCTACCCCCCCCCCCCACCCCTCTCCACCCACCCACTCAAAAAAAAACTACAATCACAAATTCAAATGAAGACGCTTACAACTCTAAAAATGTTACTGGAACCTCAGATATATTAGTGCTACTAACTTTATCAAATTTAAAACGGAAAAGAACTTAAAATACCTTTGTCATTAATCTTTGAGTCCAAAAATATCTTCCATTCACCTTTTTGGCTCTCTCTCTTTTAAAAAAAATATTTATTATGTTTAATTTTCTTGTGAAATAAAATAAATCTCATCTCTATTAGATTTCTTTTAATAATTTATCCAAACTGAAATAATGTATCTCTTTTAAGGATCAAAGTGATTTACTAAAAATTAGCCGATTTAGCTTTCTAAAAAAGAAAACTTTTTAAAAATATATAAAGTTAATGAAAAAGTAAGTTTTCAATTTATCCAAAGAGTAAGTTTTTATTTTTTTTAATGTTATAATAAAAAATAACAAAACTATTCAAATTTGATTAAATAAAAAAAAGTAAAGAAAGCTAAATTGATTTTAATAAATCTCTTTGATCCTTAAAAGATTAATTATTTTGTCTAAATAAAATACAAGTATGTGCACATTTTTTTAAACAAATTCAAAATATGTATTGTTGTAACTTTAGATTTTTTAAGAGTTTTTTTTAAAGATTTTTTTCCCATGATTTATTAAATCCAAAAAAATATACCTTCTTCGTGGCGTTGAATTTTTTTTAAAAAGAAACTACAATAAAACTACTAGTTTGTCTTTTTTAATTAGATTTTCCATAAATTTTGTCCGAACCAAAATAAAATCTTTCTTTGTGACCCAAAACAAACTTTAAAAAATAAAAAAAAATTAATAATAATGAAACATAATAATAATTTATAAAAGGAAAAGGAAAAAAGAGAATATTATTAGTTTCAAGGACATAAGTGAGTCAAAAAGATAAATGAAAGATATCTTTAAATTCAAAGGTGGATAACAAAGATATTTTTAGATCCAATAGGTGAATGAAGGATATTTTTATATTATTTTTAATAGTTCAAGGACATTTTAGGTCATTTTTTAAATTTAAAAATAAAAAAATGGGGTGGGGGTGGGGGGGAGGGAGGGGGGCATCTATTGGTAAGTACAAAAAGATTCTTATATGACATTGGTTCTATTAGAAAAGAAAAGTTGTTCCTTATAATTATTTTACAAAGTAATAAATGACAATAACACAAGTGGTGTCTACGTGGCATAATGAAAACAAGTATTGGAAGGAACATATAGTAATGAACCAGTTATGCTGAGAGAACACTAATAATAACACTTAATATGATAATCCAAGTAAAAAAACAAATAATAAAAAGAAAAATAACGTAAATAGATAAATATATGATATGTATTTACATTATATAATTATAGTTTAAAAAAAATTACAATGCATAGCTATAGTTTGGATTTTGTTGCTATTTTCTCTCTTCTCTCTCTCTCTCTCGTCTCTCTCTCTACAATTTCTTGTCAGATATACAATTGCTTATGTATATCAACTGCATATATACAAGTATTTTGATAGATATACATAATCAATTCGACAAATATACATATACAATTCGCCTCTCTCAACTCTCTGCCCCCTCTCGCTGGCCTCTCTCTTCCCTCTCCCAATCTCGCTTGCCATATATACAAATACATATGTATATTAGTTACACATATACAATTATTTGACAGATATATACATACAATTTGACAAATATACATATACAATTCACCTTTTTCATCCCTCTCTCGATCTCGCTCGCCTCTCTCCTCCCCTCCAGGTCACATAGCCGAGGTTATGCCATGTAATTATATAAAATATAGCTACTTGATCATATTAAGTTTCAAGCCTAGGCTATTTATGAAAATTCCCCATAAAATTCAAGGACGAGAGTGTATAAATAATAATAACAAAATTAATAAGGAAGCAAGCAATATTCGATTACTCACTAATTTTTTATCTTGATCCTCGACTTTCGTATTTTCATATTTAAAGTCATATCCTCGATAAACTATTATTATGTCATGTCTAATCACCTCTTTCCAAAACTTTTGTTAGCGAATTTTTACCTTTCCTCATACCCATAATTGTCAACATCTCGCACTTCATTGTTGTATTAGTGCATCCCCCCTTCACATGTTTGTATCATTGATCCTAGTCTCACATCCCTCATATAGTCCATCGCTGGGTCACTCCCACCTTCTTGTAAATATTTTCATCCATTATCTCAGCTCTTCTAATATGCCTATACATTCATTTTGACATCCTCATTTTTATTACTTTCATTTTCTGAACATATGAGCTTTTGACTAGCTAGTACTTGCCCAAGAAACAAGCATGAGATGGTGCAACAACCACTTTAAATAATTCCTTTTAAGTTCTGGTGACATTTTTATCACGCAAGACACTGAATAGAACTTATGTTTCATCCACCCACTCTATACGGTGTATAGCATGATCATCGATTTCTTCATTTTTGAATTCTAGATCCAGAATAGTTGAAACTTTCCCTTTTGAAGATGACTTGTGTATTAATCATTACTGTCACATTTGCTTGGTAATTTATGTAACTAAACTTGCATTTCAAGTATTTTGTTTTGGACTTGCTCAACTTGAATCATCTAGATCTAGGATATGTCTCCAAATCTCCATCCTATTGTAAACTCTGTCACGAGTCTCATTAATCAAAGCTGTCATTAACAAAAAACATACACCAATATGACATCCTCCCTTAGATATACCATATCAGTTTATCCATTATTAATGCAAATAATATAGGTTAAGAGTTGATCCTTAAGTGTGATTGAAGTGCTTTGAGTATCTTGTCTGAAGGGTATCGACACGTCTTTGCCGAAAGAGTACATAGTATATATAGATTAAATTTTAATTTTATAAATATATATATACACACATACACAAATATTGATTCTTCCTGCCACAAGCTAAAGATTTAGCATAGTAATTAAGAGATTGCAAAAATTTTATGGGATCGTGTATTGTCACCCCTACTAACAACATAATAGTAGTACTTTTTTTCTTGTTCTTAAACAACTAAAATGATACAATTTATTTATTATTATGTATCTCATCGAATTATAATTTTACCCTTCCCCCTCCCTTTTTTTAACAAAAAGAAAATAATTCATTTTGTTGGCTTTCTCGTTATGATTTCGTCATCATCACCAACTACTCACTCAAATTTTAGGTTCATCATATATATCCTAATATAAGCTATATATACACTTTTAACCTCCAAATATATTTAAAGAGAATACCCCTTTAAAACTTTATCGTGTTTTTTCAAGATTCAAATAATGTGACATTAATATATACACAATGCTTGGGTCCTTTGCTAACCTTCACTAGTTATATTACAAAAGTGTATATATTAGTTATTGTTAGGTGACCTCGACTTGACAGGGCAATTTAGTAAACCAAAAGATGATTGAACTTATCCCTAATTGGCACAAGTAGACAACATGGATACATTATTTTTTTGTAGATATGCATGGAAAAGAAATGATATTTGGCTACATAAACTTATTCTAGGAAAAATCCAAATCTGACTTCAACATGTGGCACAAAAATTCAAATACAAAAAAACATTTGATTATAATAATTAGACTAAAGTGGGCATCCATTAGGCCCCTACAGGGACTGTCATCATCCAATTATTCTTCTCTTTAATTAGTTTTATTTCTTTAATTATACTCCAAATCAGACCGCATTAATTATGTCCAAGGAGGACTAACTCAACGCCAAATATGGGGTTAGGTACACGAAATGTATTATAACCCAAATATTAATCACATTTAGATTTATTCAAAAAATAATAGTTATTATTTTGTTCAAAATCTCGAGATATTACTTCTATTAAATACGGGCAGAGCTAGAAATTCAAATATTACATTATATCAAAAAAGAAATATATATATAATAAGTAATTAATTTTCTTATTGAAAATCTCGTCTCTGTCACTCACTACTATTAAATAATTGAAAACATTACTGAAGCAACACATACTATTCATGGATTAAAAATTGTATACTTTTGCTCTTTGAATGAGCTGTTTTTTTAAAAAAAAAAATATTTGTCTATCAAATTGATTGGTTTTTATATTTTGTTATTTGGCAATCGAATTTATGACTAATAACACATAAATTCTTTGGAATTTGAATTAACGTCCGAACATAACTTATGAAATATTATGTTACAAAAATATAAATTTTATATTTCAAAAAATTTATTTATTATAACAAATAAAAATTAAAGAGCATCTCAAAATATGGATAAAAGCGCTAATGACCCATATGTAATAGACTATTAATGCAGTATAACTAGAAATTAAAAATAAAAAAATGACAAAGAGGGTGTTTAATTAAGTTTATAAGTTTGTTAAATTAGTTTATACGTTTTTTTTGGGGGGGTTTATTTATGTGTTTTGTAACACAAAAAGTGCCTATAAATCAATTATGAGCTACTACCACAAAAGTTATATGTTGATAATCTCTAGGCTCTAACTAGGGTTGTTCGTGATCATGGTTAAAAAATTAAATTGAATCGTTATCTGAATTAAATCGATTAAAAATTTGATATTTGATTTGGTTTGGTTTGGTTTTTTAAATTTTGAAAATCGATACTATTTGGTTTGATTTTGGTTTTACTAAATAAATCGCAAAAATAATTAAACCAAACCGAATAATTATATATATAAAATTTATAATTATTTATATAGTATTCATAAATAATATATAAATATTTTATTATATTTTAATGAACTTAAATCTTTAACTTTACCATTTATATTTGAAAATTCTCTTGTTAGTGTTTTGGTATATAGTTTTCTTGTACCCCTTCCCCCGGATAGTTATTTGATTGTTGAGCTTGACTTTTTTTTTCTATAAATATTTTATATTTGGTATATAATGACTTTAATATTGCTTAGCTAAATAACTTTGTTAGTATTTAATAACTTTAATATTGTTTAACTAAATTACTTTGTTCGTGTAATAATAACTCTAGTACTAGCTTAATTGAATCGACAGTAGCTTTCTGTGGATTGTTCATGTACTAGATGTTTGTGTCTCTCGAGATATGTATGCCTTCAACAAACTTATTATTTTCAAATCGAAAAATAATCAAAAAAAATAAACCAAACCGATCCAAACCCACAATTATTTTTTTATTTGGTTTGGTTTGGTTTTAGAAATTTAAAAACTGACTAAATTGGTTTGGTTATGATTTTAACTAATAACCGATCCAAACCGAACCATGAACACTCCAAACTCAAACTTATGATTTTATGATTTTTAAGTACTTTTAATTTGATTAAATATTTTATAATTTTATTTCTAATATCATTCTTTCTAAAAAAAAATATATCACTTTAAATTATATCTCTATTCTATTTATGTTATTCATAGATTTTTACATTAAAATACTTTTAAATTTATTTTTCTATAAATAACTTTAAAGATATTTCAACCATTTTAACATAAAAAATTCTTAACAATTTTTTTTAAAACCAAATACACTAATTATTTATTATAAATTTCAATACCAAAAAAAGTTTTTTCAACACATAATGCTTATCAAGTATGAACCACTTTTAATTAGCTAAATCAAATAGACTATAAAAATTCCACGTTTGTGAAATGTAACACACGACAATGAATTTAAAAAATAAATAGACATAACAAAAAGAAGTAAAATAAAAACACAAAAAATTAATTAGAAAATTGTCAACTTCAAAATGAAAATAAAAGTAAAAACTGTGGGACATAGTTAGGGGATGAGATCAATTTTTATTTTTAATTCCAAACGAAATATGGACCAATTTTTATTTTTAGTTCCATTATTTTTTTCGCTTAAACAAAATCTTTAGGCAACCTTTAATAAGTTCAGCAAGATTTTTACCTTAGTTTATAATAGTGGTATTTTAATTTTTACTACGAAAGTTTTGATGAATTGACAAACTCTGAGATGGAACCTAATCCTATCTTAGAGTGAGTACTGATTTCTAACTGAAAGTAACAACGTATACTGCAAATAAAAAACTTGGATAGTGCTCAAATTTTTGTAGAATGGTAGATCTACTGACCAATAATATTTTTACAAGTACTGTGGTCCCAAAAGGTGGTTATTCTACATCAAGTGCTTTTATATATATTGAAAAAGCTAATGTGTAGAAATGATCACTTCCAATATTCACAACTGAGTAATACTACTCTTTTAAATACACTAAAGAACAACCATGACTCTCAAACTTTCAGTGATCTTCACAAGCTTTCTTTAGTTTTATTTCTCCGTGCCTTAATGTAAATCAGGTCCTCATCGATAAAAGAATCTAGTGTTATGATTTGAAGTTTTCTTGTAGTGTGTTTGTATCCGTAGCTTGAGGTAGCTAGGATGGAAGTGTGAATTCTAAGTTGATCTTTGTTAGATTAGTGTAGTGGACTGCTCTGTTGCAGCTTAATTGAAGAGAGTTTCACTTTCTTGTAAGGGAGAAAAGGGATTAGGGAATAAATCCTTAGATTGCTAAAGGTTGTAATCTTTTGGATCCTTGAAGATAGTGGAATTGAGCTTAAATTTTGTGCATCAGGTCGTGGTTATTTCTCCCTTAAGCAAGGAGTTTTTTCCATGTAAGAAGTATTGTATTATTTGTTTTCATGTTTTTCTTAGTTTCTGTGATAAGGGACCTGGTCCCTTGTTTAAAAGATGTGTGCAGGCCATCAATTTGTATCAGAGCAGTGATTCTCTAAAAGGTTAACACCTAGAGAAGATCCTGCTGAAGAATGGTTGCTCCTACAAATTTGGAAGGATAATCAACTACCAGACCTCCTCGTTTCAATGACCAATTCTATGGTTGGTGGAAGACTGGGATATATGATTTCACCATGGCTGAAGATAGTGAGTTGTGGGACATCGTTCTTGATGGATCTCGTGTGCTAATGAATGAGGTCAAGGAAGGTGATATCACAAGGCTTATTCCTAAAATTCGAAGGGAGTACAACGAAGCTGATAAGAAGAAGGTTGAGAAGAACTACATAGCTAAGAAGATGCTCGTCTGTGGAATCGGACCTGATGAGTATAATTGTATTTTTGTCTATAAAACAATTAAGAAGTTTTGGGATTGCTTGAAAGTAATTCATGAAGGTACTGCTCAAGTGAAGGAATCAAAGGTTGATATGCTGACAAATTAGTATAAACTTCACTATGAAAGAGGGTGAGTCCATTCAGGAGATGCATACCAAGTTCACCCCAATTACTAATAAACTTAGATGCCTGGGAGAACCCATGAGCATAAGCAAGCAAGTTAGGAAAGTTCTCAGGGTGCTTTTAAATCCTGGGAAAGCAAAGTGGAAGCCATTACTAAAATAAAGGACCTAAAAACTCTCACTATGGATGAACTAATTGGCAATCTACAGACCTATAATCTCAACAAACAACAAGATATCACTAAGAAGGATTTGAAGAAGGACAAGTCCTTGGCACTCAAAGTGACTCTTAGTGATGATAGTAAAGGGGACATTGAGATGACATATTTGACTAGAGAATTCAAGAATATTGTTAGGAAGCATGATTTTTAGAAAGGAGGTTCAAGCAAACCTGCGAACGCAACTAATTTGTGCCACAAATGTGAAAAACTTGAACATTACATAAGAGATTGGCCTATGTTCAAGCGAGAGTATAAATATTACGGCAAGACTGGTGGAGATAAAAATAAAAAGAGGGACCAAGCCCCTAGAAGATAAAAAAGAAGAGTTGTTACTGATCAAATCGTGAGGAAGGTTCTTGGTGTTTGGGAGAACTCCTCAAGTGAATCTGAAGAATTCGAACATCTTGGTAATGCCGTTATGTTAGCTATCAAGGATGATGAAGATGTGTACAACTCAATATTTGTCTTCATGGCAATATCTAATGAAGAATATGAAGGTGATGATGAGGTAATCCTTGATGATCTTAAACATAATCTTGATATTTGTTCTCTTAAAAGTTGAAAAAATTAGTTGTTGTGTTGATTGATTCTCTTTGTGAGTTACCAACTAAAAAGGATTTTTTGAACAATACTCTAGACATTTTTCAAGATGAACAAATCCTTTTAATGACACAGTTATCTGAAATGGAAGAGAAATTAAATACTCTAAGGTCTGAGAATATAATTCTTAAAGACAAACTAATGAAAGGATCCTCCCTCAGTTGAAAGAAAAGAATGAAATCAGTAACTTATAGCTGGAGTTAGAAGAGAAATTAAAATCTACCAAGTTAAAGATGAACCTAGCCTTATAAAGGAATGTTGTTCTAGAAAGGGACATGGTAGGGGCTAAATAAGAACTGAATAAATCTCTTAAGTGTACTACGTCTTCAAAGATCTTAAATAATCTTACCAAATAGAATTTCAACAGTGGAAAGGGTCTAAGTTATGTGAAGAAATATCCTCCTTATAATCCTCATAACAAGTATGCCAATGTGGTTGATATTTTTCTCTGCATCCATTGTGGAAGACATGGGCATCTCAAAAAGGATTGCCTTGCTTGAAAAAATGCTAAAGAAAGTCTCTTGAAATATGTCAAAACAAAGAAGCTTAAGACCAAACATGGTTCTATGCTACAATCAAAGACTATTTCTAGAGAAAAGAAATACTTTTATCTTATTGGACAAGAAAATTACTTGTTGCTCCTTTATCTGATCACTGGGGACTCAGACTCAAATGGGTTCCTAAATCTAACAATTGATGTATGTGCAGGTGGGAGGAGGAAGTTACAATCAATGCTGGTATATAGATAGTGGATATTCAAAACATATGACAGGAGATGTTGAAAGCTTCCTCTGACTGAAGGCACTTCAAGGTGGAGATATCTCTTTTGAAAATGACAAAAAGGGGTACATACTGGGTATTGGCAGAATT
Organism: Solanum aculeatissimum; assembly: GCA_038996855.1. Lineage (NCBI taxonomy): Eukaryota > Viridiplantae > Streptophyta > Magnoliopsida > Solanales > Solanaceae > Solanum > Solanum aculeatissimum. Next base: position 22,186 of record JBCEWC010003069.1, on the reverse strand, counting down.
GGAAAGTCCTTGGAGTACTCTATGGAAAATGTCTATTATGTAAGTGGGTTGAAGTACACTCTATTGAGTGTTTCTCAAATTTGTGAAAAGGGGAATGAGGTCAAGTTTCACTCAAAAAAATGCACATTAATAAATTTAACTTCTCAGAAGTAATTCTTGATGCTAAAAGGGTTAAAAACATGTATGTATCTAATTTGAATATTGTACAAGATGATGAACTTACCTGTCTCAGTGCTTAGAGTGAGAACACAAAACTGTGGCATAAATGATTTAGTCATGTTAGTTTCTCTGCTGAATAAACTTGTGGCTAGGGACTTGGTCCGTGATTTGCCTAAGATGAAGTTTGCTGACAACAAGATTTATGAAGCTTGTTTAAAGGGTAAGCAAACCAGATCCTCTTTTAAGTAGAAGAAGCAAGTTAGCACTACAAGGCCTTTGGAATTGATCCACATGAATTCATATGGACTTGTTAAAATTCAAAGTCGAGGTGAAAAACGTATATATTGGTTATTATTGATGAATACACTCAAGGTTCACCTAGACCATATTCTTAAGGTCCAAGGATGAAATATGTGAAGTTTTGGTGATTTTCATAAAGATGATACAAACAAAGCAGAATTGCAAGCTAGTAGGGAACAAGTTAGACTATGGTACAAAATTTAAAAATATCAAGATGGATGCATTCTTTGCTGAAAATGAAATCCATCACAATTTCTTAGCCCCTAGAACTTCTCAGTAAAATGATGTGGAAAAGGAAAAATAGAATTCTAGTGGATATTGCTAGATTTATGTTGGTAGATTTAGGACTTCCAAAGAACTTTTGGGTTGAAGTTGTGAACACCGCATGTTATGTGACAAGCAAATGCTTGATTAGATTTATTCTTAATAAGACTCCTTATGAGTTGCTCAACAACAGGAAGCTTAAAGTTAGTTATCTAAGGTCATTTGGGTATAAGGTTTTGTACTCAACAATAATAAAGATGACCTTAGCAAGTTTGATACAAGAAGCGATGAAAGAGTGTTTGTGGGATATTCATCTTCTAGCAAAGCATACAAGGTTTTTAACAAAAAAACTCAATGCATTGAAAAAAGTGTTCATGTGATCTTTGATGAGTTTGGTGAACTTAAAAATTAAAAGATCAAGATGAAGCTGAATTTGAAGAATTGTAACAATTCCACAGAGATGAAGTTTCTGATGAACAAGGTGGTGTAAATAATAAGAATCAAAATAATGGTGAATTAAACGTTCATGAATATACAAAAGTTTCTGCAGAGGGGCCTGGTCAATTTGATGATCAATATCAAGACAGAATTGGTGAATTTGAAGTTGTTGTTGATGACGTAAATGATGGAACTAAAAAAGGAAATCAAGTGTCAAGAAAGTTCACTTGGAAGCATCAGTCCTCTCATCTACTTAACAATGTTATTTCTTCTTTGGACTCTAGCATTCAAACCAGATCCAAAATGAGAAGCATGTTTGCTTATTCTTGATTCATTTCATCCATTAAACCCAAAAATGTGAAAGAAGCTTTGAGGATGTTGATTGGGAAAATACTATGCAAGAAAAGTTATATCAATTTGAGAGAAGAAAGGTATGGCATTTGGTCCCTAAACCTGCTGACAGAATCATCATAAGGACTTGGTGGGTCTTTAGAAATAAGCTTGATGAATATGGTCATATTGTCAGAAATAAGTCAAGGTTGGATGTTCAAGATTATAACCAAGAAGAAGGGATTTACTATGATGAAACTTTTGATCCTATTGCTCGAATGAAAGCAATAAGAGTTCTCATATCCTTTGTAGCTTTCATGGGGTTCAAGTTATTTAAAATAGATGTCAAAAGTGCCTTACTTAATGGTTATCTAAAAGACAAAGTGTATGTCAAACAACCTCCTGATTTTGAAGGTGTTGATTATCCCAATCATGTGTTGAAGCTGGACAAAGCACTTTATAGACTCAAGCAGGTACCAACAGCTTGGTATGGGAGGTTTTTAAAATTCTTTCTTGATAATGATTTTAAGAGGGGAAAAATTGACAACATCTTATTTTTAAAAACTAGAGAAAGGGACTTGCTTATAATCCAGATCTATGTGGATGATATCATTTTTTGGGCAACTTCAAAGTCTCTATGTGTAGATTTTTCAAGCCTCATGAGTAGTGAATTTGAAATAAGTATTATGGGAGAACTGAGTTTCTTTCTTGATTTGCAAATCAAGAAATCCTTGAATGGAACATCCATCTGTCAAGAGAAGTATATCAAAGAGTTGTTGAAGAAGTTTCAAATAGAGTATGCAAAATCTATAGATACTCCAATGGGAACAAACTCAAAGCTGGATATAGATGAACCTAGTCCCTCAATAAATATGACCATGTACAGAGGTATTATTGGATCATTATTGTACTTTATTTCAAGTCGCTCTGATATTGTATTCAGTATGGATATGTGCGCAAGGTTCTAAGCAAGTCCAAAAAATCTCATTTATAAACTACTAAAAGAATTTTGAGAAACTTGAAGAAGATATGGAACCTGGTCTTATACTATTCTGCAAGTGATTCTTTTTGAATTGATATGATATGTTGATACCAATTATACGGGGTACTAGGTTTACAGGAAGAGTATGTTTGGAATGGCTCATTTCTTAGGTTTGTGTTTAGTATCTTAGGGAACTGATAAGAAAATTTTAGTTGCTCTTTTAACTGCAGAGGCTGAGTATGTGGCTATTGCTTCTTAGCTTGTTGTGCACAGTTATTGTGGATTAGACAACAACTCAAGGACGTTGGTGTGATCACCAACTCATTACCTCTTCTATGAGATAATATCAGTGCTCTTAACATGGCAAAGCATCTAGTTCATCACAAGAGGACCAAGCATATTGACATGAGACATCACTTTTTGAGAGGCAATGTTAAGAAGGGAAACATAAGCATGTAATTTTGCAACGCTGAAGATCAAATTACTGATATTTTCACTAAGCCTTTAAGCAAGGAAGTATTTTAGAAAAATCTTCTGAAGCTTGGGCTGATGAAAACATCTAAATGATTATACATTGTTCTCAATCCTTTAATTGACTATGACTTGATAGACATGTATCTTTATGTTGTTATGCATGATTGTGATAAACTCAAATTTTATACCTATTGTAGGTATACATGTAGAACAAATCAGCTAGGAAGGAAGAAAGAGATAAGATGATCAAAAAGTCTCATTCACTCTACAAGATGAGACCTGGTCCCTACTTAATGTTAGCATCTTTATGACCGTTTTGAATTTGACATAGAATTGATGTGACTGCCACATGCTAAGTCACCTTTTTCTGGTCATTGTCCTATCATTTTAATTTGATTGGATGTGTCTTTTTGAGGACCTGATACACCTTTTCAACTTTATATTTTTTTTTCTTTCCCTATTTTAATTCCAAAAATTCCTCTCTTTAATTTTTTCCTTCTTGCCTTATCTAAATTTCTTATAACCATATCTGAATCCCAAAATATCTCTATCAAAATCCCTAGTGTTAGGTGACGAACAACCTATTTTTATAGAAGCATTGCCCATAAATCTAATTTTCCCTTTTTCTACGACGACAATGGAAGAAATAGTTCATGAAAACCCTAGTACGATTGTTTCCTCGTCCCCTATTTCTCATCTCTATCTATTGAAGGTCCTGGTACTATATTAGGAGACATTTTTTCTTTGGATCTGAACTCTCATTTAATTTTTACTGTATATCCCCCTGTTGTGTCAGAATCCCAACCTAGTATAGAATTCCTTCCTGAATCCTCAACCCAACCAGGTCCGCCTCTATTTGGTTTATCTAAGTAAAATTTTGATGGGGATCTTCCATTAGATAAAACCTTAGAGTCTAACATTCTGGTAGCAAGTGAAGAGCCTGTGATACAGAGTTTGACATCAATGCGAGATGCAAATCTAAGCTTTTTTAGTAGAGGAAAGATGGACTTGGAAAGTGGAGATAAGGATGGAAATAATGATAATGCTAATGTCAATCCTTTGAGTGAAGGTATGACAATATTTGGGGAAATGATGGAGGACTCTCAGCTTGTGTTTGACAAAACCCCTGTGCCTATAATGTTGTCTAACTGATGAAGATAATGTACCTTTGGCTCTAATAAGGAGAACCTCCAGAAAGAAAAAAATAGTTACTGAAGAGACTAACGTTCAACCTGGTCCCAGGAACACAAAAAGGTCTCAACAAAAGCTTATGAGTGTGGCAATGGAGGATAACAAGTCACAAACATTAATGACTAGAAGGAAGAGGAGAAGCACTGTTGTGGAGTCAAAAGTACCAGGCAGTGATGTTATAGACATCACTTTAGAGGAGAAGGAAAGTGGTGATGATGTTGGGGACAAAGGGAAAAAAATCTATTGACAAGCAACAAAGTTCACAGAAGGATAAGACTAGTGAAAGAAGTGCACCTATCAAAAGAAGAAAAAATAGGAGACCGAAGTCATCATCTGATATTGAGAAGGATGTTGAAGAGGGACCTAGTCCTAAGGTTGAGAAAGTGTTGACAAAAGAAGAACGTGTTGGAGTCTTCAAGACTCAAAAAGTCTTAAGTAGTAGAGTTTTTTATCCTAAATTTGTCCACAGACTAGGGATGAAGGGCCTGGTTGATGCTATAGAAATCCAGGGGTGGACTCATCTTTTTGCTTGGCCTATTCCAGTGTTGCATGAGAAAGAAGTCAAGGACTTCTACTACAATATGAAATTAAATACTAATGGAAGTATCAACTCTATGATCAATGGGTAGCTAATTCGCATTAAAGAATAATGGTTTCGAAGGATACTAAATATGTCTACCAAAAGGATTAGGTCTGTTGTTGGACAAATGCCCTCACATGTCTTTGTGGAGGAAGTTGATAAAGTCTCTAAATTAATCGAACTAGAGTACCTAAGAAATTTATGAAAGGCATTTAAGTTATATTTTGAGTTTGTGAATAAGAATTTGTTGCCTAGATTTGAAAAGCAAACAATAGCTATTGGTTCCGATCTTTTCTTGATGGAATCCCTTTCTAAAATGGATGAAATCAACCTTTCTGCTATCATGATTGAACACATGATCAAGATTTCTACTGTCAAAGATGGAAAACATGGAATATTGTATGGTTACTTATTGGGAAGGATATTTAAACATTTGGGTATTCAACTGTGAAGAGGGACAAAGGGAACAATGGAACAGGTCATGTCCCTAAACACTTTGATGGAGTGTGAATGTGTAGAGGGTAGAAGTGGAAAAAAGGGAAAATCCTAAGTTTCTTAGTTTCTTGATAATCAGGAGCAACTGAAGCATTAATTAGAATAAATGTCCTTACTACTGGTGAAAAAGGATACTAAAATTGCTCACCTTAAGGCTCAGTTGGCAAAGGTTTTCCAAGAGGGACCAGGTTCAGAAGAGTTGTTAAAACTGAAAAAGTAGAATATTGTCCTCTGTATTAAAGTGGAAGACCTTAAGGACAGACTCTTGAAGAGCCATGAAAGAGGTTGATGCTCGTCTGTCATTAGTCCTCCAGAGTCTTCAACCTAGACCTCCCCCATCTCCTAATTCATGTTCTTACCTTCCTAGTGGCAGTCTGTTGTTTTTATGCTTTTCAATTCAGTTGTTTGGATGCTTCCTTTTGTTAAAGGAATGCTAGTTTTGATCATTTGTTTATTCTCATTCTTATTGTTATTTTATTGTGTATTGTGGAATGATATTGCCATGAGTTTATCTTTTCATATGTAGCATTCATGTTGGTTTATTGTACTCCTTTTTTATGATGTCAAAAGGGAGAATATATTGAGGGGAAGTATAGTCAAGTTGTTAGGGGGAAGTATTGCTTGTAAAGTTGTTATTTGCTTAAGAGGGGTAATTCGTTGTAAGGGAGAAATATTACACTATTTTTGGCTAAGTAGGGGTTAGTCTGGTTATAGCATTTGTCATCATCAAAAAGGAAAAAGTTGTTACCATGAAAGTTTTGATGAATTGACAAACTCTGAGATGGGGTCTCATCCCATCTTAGAGTGAGTACCATTTTACATCAAGTAATATTATCAAAATATTCGTAGATGAGAGACGTTTGCATAACATATCTTCCCAAACTCTTTTGGTAAATCAGAGGTCGAAATCGCGATCAACATAAAACATTATGTGAAAAAATGATCTTGGTTGATTTTTAGAGAAATCGAATCGAACGGTAAATTTTTGGAGCAAAGATGCAATTCCAAAAAAGTGTGTGACATGTCCACGTCATGAACTTGCACTTAATTATGGTTCCATTATTTTCTATGGGATTAGAAAGTCGATCAAAAAATTTTAAAAAAAATAAATGTGTAGACGATAGGTCTACGTCGCGAACTTGGTTCACCGACCTGTTCCATCGAAGTTTGAAATTTTTAATTTTTTGAGAGGCATTCCAGACTTTTTTTCATCCCTCCTAAACTTAATCCACAATTAATATAGGTCATTTTTTGTCTAAAAGGGTTCCTAACCCCATTCTTAAGTCCTTTACACTAAAACTAAGAGGAGACTTTGAGCAAAGAAGAGGAGTGAAGCTAGGGTTTACAAGTATTCGAATGTGGTCCTTTGAGTTGTGATTGTTCTTCCATTTTCAGGTATGTAAGACTAAACTAAAATATGAGATTTTTCTTCCATGTGTCCCCTTGAGTTAGATAGATTGAAAGGTGAAAGGATTGAGTCTCTATGTAGTTTTTTTAAAGGTTTTCTTTTAAACTACTTATTTTATGTATTTTTACATGCTTGATGATCATCATGAACTTGTTTTACTGTATGAATATTTTTTATACAAATTATCTCTTAAACCCTAGATGTTTTTATATAAGAATTGCATGAAAAAATCTAGAGATTGAGTCTAGAGCCTTGATTTGAGAATGTTGATTGTGATTGTGATGTGAGCATGATGATAGCTTAATAGAACTTGATGATCCTATGAGTCTTCATAATTGAAATCTAAAGATTGGTGTAAATTGAAAGTCCTCCTATGTGATTGTCTAATTCGCTCTAGAAAGGTTGCTAGTATTGATTGATCAAATTATTGAAAGATGTGACTAAGAATTGATTAGATGGTTGATAAGTCAAAAGGCTCAATTGTGATAGAATTGATAAGAGTCCTTATGAGACTCATTGATTGGATGGATTGAGACTGATTATTTATGAGTATTGAGTCTAGGGAGGAGTATCGAGCACCAAATTGAGTGAGAGTAAGTCCAACTCGAACACAATAACTGTATCGCCAAATGTAGGAGTGGACTTAGTCTATTAAAGTCGGATATGTCTCTATTTTGAGGACCGAGTCTGTTAAAGTCAGACATGTCCTCATTTTATTATCCTGAAAAAATAGGACTTGATTTATTGGCATGATTCATTATGGATTCAATTTGTTCTTACCCTGACAAGGTACTGAACAGTTGTGGCAAGATCAACAAGATTATTGTACGATCACTGGCTCATAAAGAATTGTTGTCAGATAAGAGAAACTCCTATAAAAGTTCAATAATGATAGCACTCTGATTGGATTGGAATAATTTGATTATCTATGATGAGTCATTGTCAAATCTTTATTCTTGCTTATGATAGACACTTGACACTTTGATTGAGTATTTTTGCGTTGATTATTGTTCTACCTATATCTATATCACTGTGTTATTTTATATATTCGTACATTTCACATATTGACGTCCATTAGGATTACATCATTTTATGATACAGAGACAAGTATTAGAGATCATCAACAGGTGCATCATTGAAGATCTATTCACATTTCAACTGATTGATAAGACCTTCTTGCTTCGAAGGATTTTCATATTACTATCATATAGCTACTATAGTTAGATTTTTTTATTTAATTTGAGGTAGTCATGAACCTGTCATTGGCACTATCTAGATAGTAGAGTTAAAGGCTTCATAGACTAGACAGTGATGAGTTGATGATGAGATCTTTATCTCTTGACTGATTTCTTTTAAAACTATTTTTATGTTAGAGAATTTGGAGTTTGATTGTTGGCATATGACCTCTATATATTGAGATTGTCCATCATTTTGTATCTTTAGTATTCTGTTGATATGTTAAACTATGATTGCATGAATATAATGAGGCCAAGTGGTTTGGTTGGGAGCCAACAATAGTTTCTAAATGTCGGTCACACCAAGGGCACCCTCCCGGGGCGTGACATACCAGTTGTACTAGTTTCTAACTGAAAGTGATAGTGTGTACTGCAAATAACAAAGTTAGATAGTGCTCGAGTGTTTGGAGAGTAGTAGGTCTACTGGCTAATAATATTTTTCAAAGTATTGTGGTCCCAAAAGGTGGTTATTCTACATCAAGTGCTTTTATATATATATTGGAAAACCTAATGTGTAGAAATCATCACTTCCAATATTCACAACTGAGTAATACTATTCTCTGAAATACACTAAAGAACAACCATGACTCTCAAGCTTTTGGTGATCTTCACAAGCTTTCTTTACTTTTATTTCTCTATGCCTTAATGTAAATCAGATCCTCATCTATAAAGGAATTTGATGTTTTGATTTGAAGTTTTCTTGTAGTGTGGTTGTATTTGTAGCTTGAGATAGTTAGGATGGAAGCGTGAATTCTAAGCTGAATTTTGTTAGATTAGTTTAGTGGGTTTCTCTGTTGTAGTTTAGTTGAAGAGGTTTCACTTTCTTGTAAGGGGGAAAAGAAATTTGGGGGTAAATCCTTAGATTGCAAGAGATTGTAATCTTTTGGCTCCTTGAAGATAGTGAAATTGCTCTGACCATCCAGAGCAAAAGTCTGATGCGAAGTCCCAGAGTAACCATCTCCAGAAGTAAGCATGATTGACTGAACATATCAGACTGTAATGGTTGGCTTACTTGACCCTTTAGAGTAAGAACCTTGAAAATTACTTATATTCTTGGCCTCTTAGCCAATGCTTTGGCCTGCCCAACCTTCCTCACTCCCTCAACTTTCCTTATAAAATTTGTTATCTCATTGAATAGATAAAACCTACAACTGGGATTCAAACATTTGACAAACAATCAAATTCTCTCCTTCTTTATAGTAATCAACTAAGTAATATATCTGGACAAGACATGAAACTTAACCTCATAAGCAGCTATTATCATGATACCCAACTCGAGTGTCATTATAACGAAATGTTTGGTCAGTTTGAAAACTAGTCCTCTTACTTTTATAAAATATCGTTCTCATAAATTTTAAATGAGATTTTTGGACTCTTTGAATAACTTTGATTATTTAGTTAAGGAGTAATTTTAGATAACTAATTTAATTAGTGGGTTAAAGTGGTAATTTATGTAATACCCTATACCCTTTATTCTATATTTGTTAAAATAAGTGAGAAGGGTTAGCATGTTAAAGGGTAAAAATCAACATTCTCAAATGAAGAGCGGCTTTGCACCGATATCAATTTGAGAATGCCTGGTGAGTTTTTTTTCCATTAAATTCAATGGTTTCAAACTTAGGATTTGATTACTCCTGAGAGAAACAATAGCATAGTAAGTAGCACATAGAAACAAACAAGTTTATCTTGTTCCTATTCGTTCTTTTATTCTTGGGGAAAGTCAAAACTAGTCTTCCATTTTCTATTTATTTTCTTTCAACTTAGAATCAATTCTTGGTTTTATTTTTGGCTCTGTTCTGGGTACGAAAGATTGAATTCTAATCGATTTTTTTATCTAACAACAATAACAATTACTTAATGATTCTGATAGAGATTGGGAAGATATGATGTATGCCTTCCCTAATCAATTATTACTTTTGTTTTATGTGAAAGTTAGAAAATCTAGGCTAGTTAACTAGGAAAAATTAAAAGTTCAAGAACTATAGTAAATGTAGTGGATGGAGTAATCATTGTGGAATAATATGTTGGAGAAATTAGAAGTATGTTAAGCTTCTGGAAATTATTTTCTTGGTACATCTTGATTTCTAATTAGTCTCGTTTTAATTTTATTCTTTTAATTATCACATTATGAACTAAGTTATGATGTATTGGCACGGTAATCAAATGCTAGGTGTATTGTATTGTATAAATATTCTTAGATTTATGATATTGAAAAAATTGAAATCTAATCCTAGGCATGACATTTAGGAACTTGCCTATAGGTTTGGGTGAGTTTTGGGTTTAGGTTAGACATATAGTAATATGAGTGTCATTAGACTCCTTATGACGTGTATATTTCATTCTTGATAGAGAATTGTCATTTCGAGAGATGAATTCAAGATTTGTCCATATGGTAGAAGTGTCCGAGTGCGGTTCTAGCATTGAGGTAGGTTTGACTATCCTTCTTTGAGATTGAGATTGAGTTATTGAATATTCATATGTTATAATCTACGGGATGAAATCATATCATGTGTTGGGTTTAAAATTCTTATTGTGGTGCCCGTGTGGAGGCTTTTAATTGTCTATTTGATTGTTTTGAGAACATGTGAATCCTAAATTGAGAATATTGTGAATATGATATGTTGAGAAAGGGAAATAAATGTAATATGATATTGAGGATCATGATTTACTTGATAAATGAAAATTACTAAATGTGATGGAGTATTTTAAAGAGATTTGTATCCCAATGTGTATAGAAGAGGGTGAAGATTATAACCGCTAAAATTTGAGTACTTTAATGCTTATTACACTTACTGAGCTGAATATTATCTCTATAATTGTATCTTGATTGCATACATATTCATACTACATGTTATGATATTTTGGAAAATTGTGAATTGTGAAACTATTTTTTTAAAACCCTTGGCCACGAGTTAGGTGGCAAGGTGGTTGATACATTGTGATTCTTATCATGATTCCTTGACCACGAGTTAGGTGGAAATGTAGTTGATATATTGCGATTGAAGTATATAGTCTGCGAGGTCCCCATGGGTCCCTTTAGTTTATGGAGTCTTAGCTCGACGGGGATATATACGACATATTGTGTGACAATTTTGATTCCACCTTTGCATTGCATACCATCTCATTGTATCACATGTGATTATTTTTTATTGACTTATCTATAATTATGTGTTTACCTTATTCGTGTAATTATATATAAATTGGAGGCACCGATTTTGGACTGATTTTCCTGATGCAGGTGGAAGCGTTCCTAGATTATTTCATAGTTTATTCAATTTCTAATTCCCAGTTGGTTAAACCTGTTGGGTACATATTATGTGTACCCACCCCTACTTCTTTCTCCCTCCGCAAATTCTCATCAAGATGATCCACGTGATAGTTAATTTTTCTCGTGCAGTTGGTTCATACCAGATCTAGTGGTGAGTCTCAGGGCTTCGAGTTGTCACTGAACTCTATCTTAGTTGTTTAGTCTTTATTTTTATTCGAAGATTGAGATACACTTATTTTATTAATTTTTGTATTAGATGATCTTTACACTCGTGACACAAAATTTTGAAATATGATTTTATGTGGTTACTATCTAGCTATTGAGTTTTCTCCCTTTAGTATACTTTATTGTTGGATTTGGAATTAAGGGGTCTCTTAGTCATGACCTCGTTTTGGGTCGTGACATCCATAAACTTGTCCTTCTTGCGATCCCTTAAAGTTTGGGGCACATCCTTCTTCAAAAACAAGACATGAAACTAAGCCTAAGTAAGTGGTGTCAAAATTGACGATCGACACTCCACAAAGACTCTCCACGATTGCTTAACCTCACCTTATAGATGAAAAGTCACGAAACCCAATCCTATACTGATGTGCAATACTCAATTTCTGAAGTATCTTATAACAATTTAGAATGAACTCATACGCATCTTCACTCTCTAAACCTGGGAATACTAAAGGCTTCAACTTCAGAAACTTAATCAATATCTCATTCTCAGTACCAGTTATCACTTAATTTAAAAGGAAATGAAAGAAAGCATCATAATCCAAAGTCCCCCCCCCCCCCCCTCCCCGCATTTGGTTATAACTGTGATGGGGTGAGTGGTTGGAATCTGAGCAACGAACACTGTGGGAATGACTCTAGAACTGACTAACTCATTTAGAAAAGTCAATATTTGTTATGCAGTTGCTAGCTCCAAAGGGGAAAGTCCTCTGATTACAGTCTTTGCAACTTCTTCCACCTCGACATTCTCTTCAACCTCAACTTTCACATATTTCTCTACTTCAACCTGTGGTGCAGGAGGAATATCTCATATGCGTACATTCTCGGCTTAGGCATCAGCCTAGAATGTATTATTTTTCCCCTGCTTGGGCCTCTTCTCTTTTTTATACCTTTGCCTCAGCTCTTACCTCTCGCTACTGGCTTCTCTACAGGCTCATTGGTGGGAGTTGTTGGTCTGATACGATTGTAACGCGTGTTAATCTTATGTGGATAGAAAAGTGAAAGAGATTAGATACGAATGTGGATCATAGATATAAGTTAGAATCATGTCATAGCACGAAAAGAGAAGAGAAGGAAGATATAAGAGAAATTTCTAAAGTCCTATAACCTTTCGAAGAAAAATACATACATCTCTATACCATTTTGCAAGACTTTACTAGACTCATTTTGGGACAATGAGATCAATGAACTAAAGTTTTGATACCAATTTTGTCACGATCTCGAACGGACCATGATAGCCACACTAATCCTTCGATGGAAGAAGCAATACTCTAACTCAACTAAACAGAATTAGCATGAATCAAGCATTTTAAAATTACAGAAGCAAGTTTAAGTATAAGTCAAGTTGAGTTCCTATAAATTCAAATAGAAGACTACTTAATACAGAAATAACTTCTCAGAAACTAAAAGTCATTATCAAAACTCTATCTAAGTGTCTAACATAAGGGGATGCTACTTCGGAGAGCCATAAAATAAATATATAACTAAGTGTCTGAGTCCAAGAGTAAGGATAGTGGAAGAATTCATGGTAGTCTGAAAGAGTTGGTTCACCCTTGAATTCTTGAAATCAACGGTCACTTAGCTGAGGTCTATAACCGCTGGAAGATGTCTTATACTTAACAAAAAAAATTACATCAGTACACATAATAACAGTGTACTGATAGGATCACGTGGTTATTCCATAAGTGAAGTATAAACAAACAACTTCAGCATAGTAAACTATACAAATGACAGAATAGCAATTACAGTTCATGCATATATATTACTTTCACGCTTTTCATTCTCATCACAATAATTTCAATAATGACCCTCTCATGGGATCCACACCCAAACAAATTGTGTCAAAACGTGACACCCAATTCATTAATGTGTCATCCAATCCATTGATGTGTCAGAACATGACATTTGATCCAATAATCACAATTACACGAACAATAAATAATACACAACAGACACAACTTTGATGATAGATTTATCGCATTCAATTTGATCATGAGAGTTCATTTATTAGGTTCATATTCTTATTCTCTATTCACATACATGCGAAAATACTAACAAAGTAGTTGACAAGCATATATTACAAAAATGAGAATATTAAACCATCACCTACCTTGAAATAAGCGTCGAAAACTTTAGGTAATCGGAGTTTTATTCTTTTTCAAAGTCATGGCTCATTCTTGGTCTACAAACAATCAAGAAATATAATAATCAACAAAGTTGACCTAAATTATTTGGACTATATCAAAATCCTAACCCTTAGCCATTTTTATGATCATCTCCCCTCACTAGGGCTTTTTTCCACCATTAATTGCAAATCACGATATTCCCCTATAACAATTCCTCTAGATTTTGAGGTCTAGGAATCAATTTAAGAGTAAGAGGAACAATTAATTTACCTTTGTCGATAATATAGATGGAAAAGTAAAGAAAATAAGCCCTAGATTGCTATTGGTCTCTAAAGGACGAAGTGGGAGAAAATAAAAATTAATTTGAGATTTTTCTGACTTAAACCAGTGATTGTCCTGCCATGGCGGTCATTTATCCCGCTATGACGGTATTCATGTCGCCGTGGCGGGTTGCACGGAGACAGAAATTTCGTAACTCATATACCAAGAGCCTATTTCACAACACATCCTCAAACCATGACTTTCAAACATATATTCTTTGTGCCAAGATCAATTTCGAGAGTTATATTCGCCCGAATTCAATTTTGAGAGTTTTGTTCGCCCGAATTCAATTCCATAAAGTCGTACATGCTCCTTATTGTCTTGGCTATCAACTCAAAAGATCAAACTTATAAATTAACCTCCAATTCAATACCGAATTGCTCTACACCTCACATGACTTAAATTTTATCCAATTTTGACCTAGGCTCAAAATTTTGAAATACTACTTCGAAATTTTCTGGCCCAATTTCCTTTCTCGTTGACCAACTCGTTGACCTATTCCTAATGACGGATATAGATCATTACACATGAAAATCCAAATATATTCTTTATCCACCGATTTAGTTAAAAATATTCTCTCATTATATTTTTGGTTATTTTTAACTAATAGTCAACACCATAGTATAAAAAAAAAAAGTAAATTTCACGTGACATTGTATTACTGATCCAATTTTATATTCTAATCCTAATTAAATAAATTTACCCACCCAAGTTTTTGACTTATCTGACGTAAACACTCCCAAAAAAACATAAATCTCACCCAAAGAAAAAACTATCTTATCAATTCTGAAGTTCTAAATATTATAATATATAATCGATTTTAAAGTTTTGAATTAATAATTATGTTTTTCTACGCAATTCATGTTAGGAAGATTTATTAATTTGATTCTAAATTTTTTAATACTTAAAGGATGTTTGAATAGAGTGAATTAAAAAAAAACAATGTATGCATTAGCTTTGTTTGTTGTTAGTATTTTATTTAATTTATTTTTTTAACTTATATATAATTAATTTAAATATTAATTATACACTTTATTGGATATTAAAATGTGTATAACAAATAAATGAAAATTTACGATATTAGTAATGGAATGAGTTTTGATACATGCATTATTAGCATGGTAAAAACCATATTTATCCCTCAATTTTATTTCACATCCTTTCCACTCTATTTGTTGACGTTATTTTTGTAAACAATTGATTTTTTTTAAATTATGTGATGCATATCATTTTTAAAGCATCAAGTCAGATCATGCCTAAAAAATAATTTCAGCATAACTAATACAAATATAACTAAATACCAACATTATTAATATTGGTATTATTAATACCATATTCAATATTAATCTTATATACCTTATCAAATGAGCTTCTACATGTTTCAAATAAAAAAAGATTTAACAACTAAAACACTTTTTTTTTTAAACTTTGGCTTAAATAGGCTGTTAAGTTGATTGAAAAAAGAGTATTCATTTCAATAGGAATATGTTTTCCAAATACATGTTTAATAGTTCTTGTACTATAGATTTGTTATTACTGTATTATTATATATAAGTCCTAAATATGAACCATTTAAAACAAAAATTAAAATGGTTAGATAGAGTAAAGGTGTGTTTGGCTTGAAGGAAACCAATTTGCACAAATATTTTTTGAACTTTTCATATTTGTTTAATTTCCTTTTTATCAAAAAGTATTCTTCACGATGATGTTTGATTATTACATTAAAATAATTAGACGAGTTTCTCAAGTGAAATTTTCTCTCCACTTACAAAACTTTATACTTCTTCTCTGATAACGTACACGTTCAAACACAACTTCAAATTTCAACAAAATATGTAGTACTTTTTTTTTTCAAATTTCAACAAAATATGTAGTACATTTTTTTTTTCAAATATAACTCGACTACACCTATTAAAATCATTGTTTTGGATGGAGGGAGTAACTTTCATTGCCAAACTCCAAAAGAAACATGTCCTTTTCAAAATGATTGACATGAAAATTACGGTTAAAGGTTGGGCAACTTAAGTTCCCAAATTCCCCAATCACAAAGTACATGAGCCCCATGTGCTTCAAGGGTACACATCCCAGCCAGCTAACATAATTTAACAAATTATGGCATTCACACAGAAGGATCATTATCACATTATTACTTAGTATTATTCAAGCAAACAGTTCCATGTGGACAAAATATGAACATTCATAATGCTAATATAACCATTTCCAGAGGGACAAAGATGAACTAACATAGCCAAACACCCCACATGTAAATCAACAAATCATACTTTGTTTTGGTTTTCATTATTTTTGCTAGTTCCAAAATATCAAAAGCAATAGTAAGATAGAAAAATAGCAAACTACTACTGTATAGAACAATGCCATTGTCTTACAGTCAATTTCATTTGGCCTTTTCCCCAACCCCAAAGTCCCCCTAAACTTCTTTCACAAAAAATTCCATGTCATGAATAGTAAATTATGTACTCTCCAAACAGCAAACTTCCTTGTCTCTTTGATCTTTCTCTCTATCTCCTCCCTCTCAACAAAGATTTAAAGAATCAAAATTTTCATATTCTTTTCCTTTTAACCTTATAATAATATTAGTGTTTTATTATACTAAAATACCTTTTCATCATCATTGGCATCATGTCCTCCTTTTTCCTTGTCACATTCTTCTTGCAATTCATCACCACCTTCTTTAGGACTCTCTACTAATAATGCCCTTTTCTCTTGCTCCTCATCTTCCACACTGTTGGTTTCCCTTGATTTAACTCCATTATTTGTATTACTATCATTCCTCTCAGCCCTTATCTTCAATGCTTCAAGCAATTCCCAAACTGCCTTGTCTTTATTCCTCCTGTTCTTGATTAACACCTCACTTATATCCGCGGGTGTCATTTGAGCTCTCTCAATGATTTGCTCCAATTGCTCTAACAAATGTTTTTCTACATCGTCTTCGTTGTATCCCAAGTAATTCTTCAAGAGAATCTTGAGTGCAGCAAAAGACGAGTAGCTCATGTGAATGTGCATGTCCATTCGTCCACACCTCAATAAAGCTGGATCAAGTTTCTCAATGTGATTAGTTGTGAATACAAATATCCTTTCACTCCCACAACATGACCACAAACCATCAGTAAAATTCAACAAACCGGATAGAGTTATAGTATTTCCACCACCGTCTTCACTATTGGAACCACCGCCACTCCCAGGAAGTGAAACGTTGTAGTTATTACCCTTGCTACAAGTATTATCACTTTTTCGATTAGTCAAATTAATGGAACAATCAATATCTTCAATCACAATAATGGATTTCGAACTTGTTTTCATCAACAACTTCCTCAACTCAGAATTAGTATGCACTTCCGTTAATTCAAGATCATAAATATCATAACCAAGAAAATTAGCCATTGCAGCAATCATACTAGACTTGCCTGTCCCTGGTGGTCCATAAAGAAGATAACCCCTTTTCCAAGCCCTACCAGTCCTCTGATAAAAAGATTCCCCATTAGCAAAATCCAAAAGATCTGCCATAATCTCAGCCTTTTTCTGAGGATCCATAGCAAGTGTCTCAAAAGTACTGGGATGTTTAAACGGTACCGACTCCCAAGGATGCCCTCTTGAATCAAGTGACCCTCCACGTGAATTCGTATACAACAATCGATCTTGATTCTTCCTCCTGATTTCATTTGCTTTTTCCATAACAAAATCCAGATAAGCACCCAACACAACTGATTTATCTTTCTTCTTAGCCCGGAGGAGAAAACCCCTTTTCTCCTCCGGCAATGGCCGCCATGAAAATGTCTGAGAATTTCTCGGAGTGACCACATGTTCCCAATGAACTTTAACCCCATTGAATGTGTCAATGAGTGAATCGTTATTCGACAGCCCAAAAGTTATGCTGCTAGAATTCAATCCACGTGTTAGACTCAAACGATTGCCCGTTACGCAAGCGTAGCTGCTGAGATAGAGCTGAACGGCGTTGTAGAGCTCGTTGGTGTTAACTCCATCGATCTCCGTGATATCGTAGTAGCAATAAGCGGAGAACCAGTTACAGATGCGATGTATGATTTTGAGAATGGCAAAACGAATCTCCGGTGGGAAAACTACTTGAAGGAGGCTTTGACTGAACGCCCAAACACCCATCATTGACGCCAACGTTGTCCACACCTCCTTCATCTTTTACAAAACAAAAAAAACGTGTGCAAACTTTTTCACTATAAAGTTTTGAAAAGTGAAACAGTGCAACTTCCTCAGTGTAGAGTTTTTGAAATCTGTGAAACAAATAATGTCCAATCTCTTGAAAAGTGATACAAACTTCTTCTGTATAGAGTTTTGAAATCTGTGAAACAAATAATGTGCAACTTCCTCACTATATAGAGTTTTGAAAACTTGAAAAAGTGCAACTTCTTGATGATGGGGTTTTGAAATCTTGAAAAGTTAAAAGAAAAAAGAGATTGAAGTTTTCTAGTATTTTCTTTGTGGTTTGGTTTTACTTATAAGAGTGTTTTTGGGTTGATGGAATTAAAGAAAGGGGCAAAAAGGGGGTCTGAAAAGGTGCAAGTTTTTTTGTTTTGATATGGGAATTGGGAAGAGAGTTGGCTGGCAATGACTAATGAGACTATCACAAAAAAGCAGATACTGTCTGCAAGTAATCAGATACTCTATTCAGTCCAAGTTGAAGTTGCTTACTAAAAATTTAAAAATGGAAAAAAGGTAAATTTCTTACTGAATACTCAATTTAAAAATGGAAAAGAAGTTAATATGTCTCTCAATTTACTATTTAGAACGGATATATTTTTTATTTTAAAAAAAGTACTCCTATATGTTGCTACCTAGCAAATATTGTATATTTTTTAACGTATTTATATTTATTAAATTAAATAATGTACTAAAATTATTTTTTTTTTTAAATAAAAAATATCTTGTTACTTTAAAAATTACCTCACTCATTTGTTTTAACCCGTCATATTTGACATAAATATTTATCAAACATATGCATCATTTATTAGACAATTAGATTTATGTACAGTATTTGTAGCAGCACAAATGTATACGTACACTATTTTTTTAACCAGAGATATATTCAATTTAAATTGCATAGTTGACCCCTTTTTTCTTTAAAAAAATAAAAATAATGCTTTTAAATTTGTTCCCTTTGTCCTTTCGCTATAAATATAAATAATTTAACTTAAATTTTTTAAAATAATTTATAATTATACAACAAACAATAGCAATAACAATAAAATTCCATAAGTGAAATCTAAAGAGGATCAAAAGTATGCAGATCTTGTCATCATCTCATTGAGATAGAGAGACTATTTTTTAAGGATCCTCAACTCAAATTAATTTATAATTACACAAATAAACATAAATTTTTTGAGATAAATTAAAAAAAATTAAATTTAAATTGAAAGGAAGGATAATAGAAATTAGGGGGACCCCATAGTGACTGACAGACAGAAGGGGTGGAATAGAGGGTGGTGGATGAGTCTGAAAAAATAAAACAAAAAGGTATTTTGGATGGCTCAGTATGAGTTGGTTCTGAATAGATCAAAGAAGGGACCTAATATTATAGGTGGGTTGTAGACTTGGACTTTAGTGAACTTCTTTTCTTTTTTTTAAAAATTTAACCTCTTCACTTCTTTTTTTTCTCCCTTTCTTCCATCTCATAATGGAAAACTAGAATCAACTTCTTCTCTTTCCATCTATGATTTCTTCTCTTCAAGGCAAGGTACATTACCATTTTGAAGAAATTGATTTTTGATTTTTCAAAATATTTTATTAATCTTATGTGATGTAACTTAATATGAAGTTGAAATATATAAAAAAAAATTACGTTGTTTTAATTCACTTACAGTTCGATCAAATTCAATAGACTTTGCTCAAATTGGGAATTTATCTTAATAAGCTTATTAAATATGTGTAAATATTAAATTTGGAACTTAATTATTATCACTTAAAATCGTCATTATAAAATTTAGAACCAATAATATTGAAATCCTAAATTCGCCTCTATTCAAAATTGTTAGTAAATGAATTTTTAAGCAAATGAATACACGTTTATGTATTTTTTATCAATAAGTGGGACACAAGATGAGTAAAATGTTGGTAGTGTCATTATTTTGAGGAAACAACATAAATTTCAAATACACAAGGGTCAAATTAGGTGTAATTTATTTCAGATACATTATATTCAAGTGTGGTCCGCATGCATTTGGAATACACCAACTCTCTTGTTCGCCTCTCTCCAACGTATTGGTATCTTAAAATGTATCTGGTATCAATGATATATGTCGACTCTCTTGCTCACCTCTCTACTTATGCATCTATATTTCAGAATGTATTTGGTATCAACGATACATGTTAAATCTCTTACTTGCCTCTCTCCTTATGTATATATATTTTAGAATGTATATGGTATATTAGATACACGTATCTGACTAGAATTTAGTATGCAACTACCTAATTAGTGAAATAATATGTAATTATTTCAAACTATATAGTGGAATAATATATATGGTAAGAATATTTGTGGAATTAGGCAGTTTTTCCTTAAATATTTGTCAAATAAAAAAACATATCATTCATTTAAACTGACTAATATAAATTGGAAAGATTAATATTTTTTAGTAGAATATAAAATAATAAATATCTAATGTGTCCAAATGAAGGGTTTGAAGCATTAAACAATAGATATTTTGTTTGATGTATAGTGGTCATCAACATAAGTGTGTGTATTTTAGAAGTTGTGTTGGATTGAAGCTAGGCCTCGTGTGCATTCTTTTGAAACTTTAGCCCATCATGTAGTTTTCAACTTAGGTTGGTCCTAGGGCCTTTGTTAGGGTATGGTTGATATGTCCTAATCCAATCTCATATAGAATTAATTGCATAGACTTTTGTGAATGTCATTTGTTACTAAAATGTTTGATATTCTTTTACTATCAACTGTTTAATTAATATGGCATGGTTCTTGATTAAGTTTGGGACTTGACATCATGATGGAAATTATGATAATGAGTCTTTTATAACTCTTCATCATAGGATTATTAATTAGGACGTTTATAATTTTGAAAATGGTTTCAACTGTTTTCTATTTAAAACAGAAAAAGAGGGTAATTTTCTGGATAACTTTTTCTTTCTGTTCAACCTTTGGCAAAATGCTCTTTCTCTTCCAAAGCTTAAGTTTCATAGTCCTTATTTTTCAATAGAATTTCTTCACTTTTTTTTTTTCTGTTAAATGGATTTTTATATTAAAAAACTTAGCCAGTGTTGGCCCTTTCATCAAAGGGTTGATGGTAGTGAAATAAAGTTAGTTTGGACACACTCCGATCCTGGGATAATACTATTGTAATATTTACAAAAGTAGTTCCTACAATCAAGGGCAGACCTAGGGTGGGGTGAGGGGGAATCCTCTAAAATTACATTGTATATAAAAGGTAAATTTTTTTATATTTATGTATATATAGTAAACTTGAACCACCTAATCAATAAACAAGCTTTGGCATAGTGGTGGGTTTCTTTTTAAATGAACTCACGCTCAGGCTTCAAATTTCATTTAAAACATTATTTTTCAGCTTCTTTAATTATTCCTTTTCATTTAATTTTGGCCTTGGGAAACCAATCCAATATTTTACTTTATTTTTTTTTTAAATGTTGAAATAATATTAGACTATAAATTACTACTTCCTTTAAAAATTATATTTTATTGATTTATTCGCACATTTATACTTTTATATTTTGAACCCCCTGAGTCAAAATCATTGATCTGCCACTACCTACAATATTTGCTTGTAATGGTTCATGAGCACACATTGGTGGAAATTCCAAAAAAATGACTCCAAAAGTTTTCGGTTGTATACCTTCCTTGCCAGGACATCTACTATCATACTTTGCTCGCTGAACACATGCATCAATCTTGGAACTCTCAACCTCTGCAACAAGCACCTGTATTTAGAAATTAAATTGTCATAAAATAAGTGTTCACTTAGAATTATATTAACCAGTTCGAATATTTATTTACTTAATGCAAAAATTCATTTACTTGTCATATTCATTAAAACTATTTGTTTATAATTTCATAACATTTTTAGGAATTCATATCTTATGTGTTTCAAGCTTTTAATTCCCTGTTCAGTACTCATATTTTCCAATAGTCATTGAACAGACTCATTCAATAATTCCTAATGGTTAGAATTACCATAAATTGTCAAGAGGATACTATCTCGAAGAATGTGACGTACGGGTTGTCTTTGTCAAAGATTATCATAGTAATCGACAAGTTATTTATTATACTCCACTTTGATATTAGATATTCAGTAGCGGAGCTAAAAATTTTATTAAAAGAGATTAAAATTTGAAGAAATAGACGCATAAATTAATTAAAAGGAGATTAACATCTATTA